>MU673022.1:21148-39708 GCA_026770625.1 Nicotiana glauca
TATTGCTCCGTGTATCGCCTATGAAGGGCGTGATGAGATTTGGGAAGAAGAGCAAGCTTAGCCCTAGGTTCATTGGCCCATTTGAGATTCTTGATCGTTTGGGAGAGGTGGCTTACATACTTGCCTTGCCACCTAGCTTGTCAGCCGTGCATACAGTGTTTCATGTGTCTATGCTACGGAGGTATCACGGCGATCCTACCCATGTGTTAGATTTTAGCACTGTCCAGTTGGACAAGGATCTGTCCTACGAGGAGGAGCCAGTAGCTATTCTAGACAGGCAGGTTCGATAGTTGAGGTCGAAGAATTTTCCTTCAGTGTGTGTTCAGTGGAGAGGTCAGCCTCATGAGGCATCGACCTGGGAGTCAGAATCTGATATGCGGAGCCGTTACCCTCATCTATTTCCTGACTCAGATACTTCTTTCTTTTGTCCATTCGAAGACGAACGGTTGTTTTAGAGGTGGAGAATGTGACGACCCAAAAGGTCATCACCAGATTTCTCCCTTTTTCGCACTTCCGAGGCCTTTAAAACCTCACTTTTAGTTGCCCAGATTTGCGTGCGATATCTGGGCGCGCAACCGGAAAGCTTTTATGTTGAAGTATGTGAAATCTGTGAAAAAATTGAAGAATTTTGATATTAATATGGTTAAAGTTGACTTCGGTCAACATTTTTGGTAAACGGACCCAGATCCATGATTTGACGGTCCCGGAGGGTCCGTAGAAAAATATGGGACTCAGGCATGTGCCCGGAGTCAAAATCCGAGGTCTAGAACCCGAGTAAAAGAATTTTTCTGTTAAATCGTTTTTCTGAAATTATTAAGGAAAATGGAAATGAAAATTGATTAAAAGACTATGCTATCGGGCTCGTATTTTGGTTTCGATGCCCGGTACAAGTCTTATATATTGTTTAAGCGCTTTCTGTGGAGTTTGGTTGAAATCGGACGTCGTTTGACGTGTTTCGGACCTAATTATCTAAAGTTAGAGATTTAAGAAGTTTGAAACGAAAATGATGATTTTGGGGTTTGATTCTTTGATTTGGATGTATTTTAGCGATTTGATCGCTCGAGTAAGTTTGTAGGATGTTGTTGAGTTAGTGTGCATGTTTGGTTAGGAGCCCCGAGGGATCGGGAGTGTTTTCGGGGGTGTTCGGGGTGGTTTGGAGTAGAAAAATGTTGCAGAAAAATCTGTTGTTGGCACTCAGAGAAATCCTTCATCGCGTTCGCAGTATTGCCTTCGCGTTCGCATAGCTTTGCTCCCTTAGACCTTCATGTTCGCGTTCAGGCCATCGAGATCACGAAGCTTTGTTGCTTCCTTCAACGCGTTCACGTGTCTTCTCACGTGTTCGCGTAGGCCTAGATTCTTGACCCCAAATACTTTAATCTACGTGTTCGCGTTCCCCTGTCGCGAACGCGATGTTTACCCAGTTCCTTCTTCTACGCATTCACTATTATCACCACGCGAACACGATGCCTTGACCTGTTCACTCTTCGAGAACGCATCCCTGTTCACGCGAACGCGAAGGGCATTTTTTCCCGGTGAATTTTTAAGTCTTAAAACAGAACAGTAGCGGGATTTAGCCATTATTTTCACACGAGCTCTTCACTCCAACATCCCATAGACGAATTTCAAGCTCCTTTTCCTCCATATCTTGCTAGGTAAGTGTTCTTAACTTCATTCTCTCCTAATTTATTCACCTAATCACTAGTTTCCTAGCCCTAAATCATGAATTTAAGTAGAAATTAAGGGTTTTGGGTAGAGTTAGGGTTTTGGGAATTTTGGGTGATTCAACCTCAATTTGGGGTCGAATCTTGAAATAAATTTCATATTTGAACTCGTGGGTTATGGGTGATTGGGTTTTTGGTCTGAGACTCATGTTTGGACCATGTGGGCCCTGTGTCGAATTTTGGTATTTTTGGAAGAATGCTAGAAAACTCATTTCTAGGCTATGGGATTATGTTGTTGAGCCCTAATTGATATCCTTGAATTAATTATGCCTAGATACCATTGTTTCGGAGTCGTATTGTAGAGGAAAGGCGGTATTGGAGAGTTGATTGCTATTCTTTGGACAGAGGTAAGTGTTTGATCTAACTTTGGCTTGAGGTAATAGGATTAGAGTATTATTGATTGTTATTTGCTAAATGATCGAGTATGGTGTATAGGCATGGTGACGAGTATCTATACACCGGTGTCTAGCATGACCGTGGGTCTTTGTTGTTAGTTGTTCTTGGCATATTTGGGACTCTTCCAAGCTAATTAATGAATTCTACAGAATGTGAAGGGTTGAGGATCAATTGTGAATTTGTGAATTCTTTGGAGCGTTGGCTTGAACGATAAAATACTATTGAGTAAGAAATGGAAGAAATGGAAAGAGATATGATTAATCCCTTGCCGGGATGGGTTGAGTATATTGATATCTCCCTTGTCGGGAAGTGAAACTTGGTTGTTATTGCTCCCTTGCCGGTATTTGACTGTTTACTTGTGTTTTCCCTTGTCGGGATATCTATTACTTTTGTCTATCCCCTCGCCCCCATTGTTTGTGATTGTTGTTTGGGTGAGGTTGAGTGATAAAGCACAATGGGTGATGCCGTGTACGATTGTTTGATTATTTATGCACGAAGGGACACTCCGTGCCATGTTTGATTATTTATGCATGAAGGAACATTCCGTGCCATATTTGATTATTTATGCACGAAGGAACATTCCGTGCCATGTTTGATTATTTATGCACGAAGGAACATTCCGTGCCATGTTTGATTATTTATGCACGAAGGAACATTCTGTGCCATGTTTGATTATTTATACACGAAGGAACATTCCGTGCCATGTTTGATTATGTTTGCACGAAGGGTCATTCTGTGCCATTGTTAATTATATTATGCACGAAGGGACATTCCATGCCATTGTTGATTATATTATGCACGAAGGGTCGTTCTGTGCCATAAAATGAGAGTTATGTGAGGAAAGCACGAAGGGAGATGCCGTCCATTTTGTTTGATTGCTTTGGGTGAGGATGAGAGTAAAAGCACGAAGGTTGATGCCGTGCAACTATTGGATTTCTTGTCTCTGTTAATTATTTGTTGTGTCTTGTTTCTTGTTTAAGTTGACGACTTTTATATCCGGATTGTACTCCCATATAACATGTTTTCCCTTCCCTATTAACTGTTTAATTTTCGGTATTTCTTGCCTTCTATTGCATACATATATATATATATTGAACTGCACAAGTTGATTTGGTAGTCCTGTCTAGCCTCGTCACTACTTCGCCGGGGATAGGCCAGGCACTTACCAGCACATGGGGTCGGTTTTGCTGATGCTACACTTCTGTGCTTTTTGCACAGATCACGGTACCGGAGCGGCTTTTTGATCAAAGTACTAGCACTGAGCGGGAGCTGATCTCAGTCCAGGGACTTACGATGTAGCCTAGCTGGCGTTCGTAGGCCAAAGTCACTTTCTATATTTTTTTGTTTGTTTTCATTGTACCGAGACAGACATTATGTATTTTCTATTCGGGCTTGGTTGTAGCACTCTTTAGAGGTCCGTGAGAGAGCGGCTCCAGTCTTGGGTAGTGAAATGTTAAACTTCCGCATTTTGGGTTTTCATTTATCCATGTTTTAAAAGACTTCCGCATTTATTCAAAAGCTCGTTATTTTATTATTGTTATGTTGTTATCCAAAGTTGCATAGATGTTTGGCTTGCCTAGCTCCAACAGTAGGCGCCATCACGACTCCCGATGGTGGGAAATCCAGGTCGTGACAGAATGACCTGAAATTTTGTACACACATCACAAATCACATATCAAAGCTACAGAAACTCTCGGAATTCCATTCCGATCCTCGAAAAAATCTCACCTAACAACCGGAATTCGCCAAAATACTAACTTCGCCAATTCAAGCCTAATTCTACACCGGACCTCCAAAATCAATTCTGATCATGCTCCTAAGTCACAAATCATCCCCCAAAGCTAATCGAATCACCGAAAATCACATCCGAGCCTATAACTCATAAGTCAACGTCTGGTTGACTTTTCCAACTTAAGCCTTCCTTAAAAAGACTAAGTGTCTCATTTTCCACCAATACCAATCCAAATAAACTCTATCACACCATATACTGCTAATGAAACATGAAGAAGTATAAAACAGGGAAAACGGAGCAGTAACACATGAGACGACGGGTCGGGTCGTCACATCAGGCATCATGCTGGCCTTGTCTTCACGAGAGGTTCCATCACGACCAAGTTTGGAAATTGGGTCGTGACAAGTTGGTATCATATCCTAGGTTACTAGGTCTCATGAGTCATGAACAGGTTTAGTAGAGTCTCGCAGATCGGTACGGAGACGTCTGTATTTATCCTCGAGAGGTTGCAGAACCTTTAGGAAAAACTTCACCTTCTTGGAATTCTTATCATGCGTACTTGATTCAGCTTGAGATATAACTCTTGAAATTCCTTCCACACATCTGTATGCGCACATGAGCGATCAGTATTGTATGTGCCTTGATGGCTTATAATTCCCCGATCGAGGGGCGAGATGCGATCTTTGTGAGTATGTTGGGCCAGTCTGGAGGACTTGAGGCCAGATCTTTGCCTATGGCTTGAGCACCGAGGTGCTGATTGTGTGAGCAAGTGTTTTGAACCTATATGTTCGGTATAGACCTTATTAGCTAGAATGGCGGTTGGATATCCATGTGCTGAGTATGTTAGTACTGTGAGATGTATCTATATGACTTAGTAGTGACGAAGAAGTCTGTTGGATAATAGATGAACTGTTAAGTGTTCGGGTCCTGTTGTGATTTGATGTGTAGCCTGAATATGGGCGCGTGAAGAATATTTTTCGTGTCTCCTAGTTGGAAAGTAAAGTGCATTACATGGGGCGGTATGAGTTCATACTCAGGAAGACTAAATGACTGTGTAACGTATATAATGGTGGAAGGTGTGCTGAAGTACTAAATTGAGGCAGAGCAGGTGGGTTATCTTCTGCGAAGTGTTCTTAAGTGGTACGAGTCTTATGTATATTGTTAGAAGATCTCATGTTTAATTGAAGAGTACGTGTTAAAATTTGCTAAATTCGGGTCGCTCTAGAGGGTGGACTCAACTGATGTGGGGATAAATGCGAGGTTTGCCGAGGATTTTAGTACTAGATGATCTGTGTTTTCACAAACTAGTAGATGATTTGAGTTTAATCTCACTATGATATTGTGGCATCATTAGAGTATAAGTATTATGGGTTATTGAGTGTGTCCTGCTATATATGGCTTCGAGCCAAGTTGGGGAGGTTGCTGTGATTAGCTGATTGCACAATCATGTGCTATGTCGGTTCCAGTTCGAGATATGTTGGTAGATCAGTTCTAGTTGCAGAAATTAGGCCGAGGATGGCACGAGTGAAGCAAAATTTTGACAAAGGTTATATGGTGCTTCGTAGATGTGTGAAAATAATAGGATATCTTGAGTTGTCGTTATTAAAGAATGCTTAGTGTATAGAGAAGGAAGATATTTGTTTGTACTGGAATGAGATCATATCTTGCGGTGTCAGAGTGCGAATGAGGCACGAACGGTTATGTCCGTTTGATCAGGTAAATTGTAGTTCGAATATGAAGTAATGACTCTCGAGAATGGTTTTATTGTGTTCAAGATCCTACATGTAACAATCAGGTGTCTCAAGGTTGTGTATGTGGTCAGAGACCGTGTTTTCATCGGAAAATGTCGAGGCTTGTGGTATTGTTATGTTAATTATGGGATCTTATGTATCGGTATCTGGAAAGTAATGTAATGAATTCAGATTCGCAGGAAGTTCTTCAAAGTAAAGTATTCTGGAATGGGGTATTTCTGGGAACATTTGAGAGAGTATTCAGTGGCCTATGGGTCTTAGACAGTGTGGTCTTATGTTCGAGTCTTGTGTGGTAATCCTGGGTTGAGGCATTGTGGTTCTACATCAATAGGGAATATCAAGTTGATCATGAATCAGAAGGAAAAAAATTAAATAAATGGAATAGTTTGATAGTAGACCGAATCGGTATGGTAAGGATATGATTAATTCTTTGTATGTGTGTGAGGTTGTGAGCCCTTACAGGTATTGTGCGGCAAAGCTCTTGAGTTCTGACAGCTTGCTTAGCTTGGTTTGGATAGGAGGATTCAGTCCTGGTAGTTTAGCTTGTGCAAATGGAACTGGGAGAGAGTTCTGGTTGAGTTTTACCGTGGTTCGGAGATCTTTATATATTTTCTTGGGGCATGCGAAGCATGGAATGTGTAATGATTCTTCTTCTAGATGGGATTAACAGAAGGTCTTGGCTATTTGAGTTGCAGTTCAGTTCTGAAAAGAAGTTCATAAAATTCTTAGGCAACGGGTAGCCTCGGGCAATCAAGGAAACGGTACTGCTGAATGGGAGTGATTTGACGAGAGTATATGTCTCGAAAGAAGGTTAATATGATTAGACTGATGATACTGCGATAGTATTGCTGTGCTTTCTGGCTAGATCGACTGCTGATATTTGAGTATGTTTGATGGCACAGGGGAGTTTTAGAATATCTTTCGTGGAATGACTGGGTACTTGAGGTGTAATATGTATTCATACTATGGAATTTGGGGATTAGGTACAGTGATTCGTGTGCTATATGGAGTTGGAGACTGGGAGTTCTCAGGTACAGACTATGTAGTGGTTGTGGATCGTGTGTATTGGTACCGTTAGCGGCTATTGGGATTTGGAGGCCCGAGTGGATCTTTCTTTGCTTGGTATATTAGATTTTGGATATGATATTGGGTTGTAGACTGGTTGTCTCAGTGTTGGGTTATTCTAGACTATTGTGCTATGGGCTATGTTGGAAAATGCCACAGGTTGCGTGGTGAGGTGCATCAGATTATGTTCTAGCAAAGTGGTTTGTATTCCGAAGATCAGCGGACGGCTGGGGAGGATTGCTTTTCTTAATTGGGCCTTCATGATAGATGTCAGTGCAGAGGTTTCTACCATTGATTCAGTTCCGGTATTGAGGGACTTTTTTGGATGCATTCTTGTGGCCGGGCATGTCGTCGGGCGAGGTTGTGGATTTCGGTGTTTATTTAGTACCGGACACCGTATCATACATCTCCGGCAGGAGTTATAGTAGTGGAAGGAGCAGCTTCAGGCTTCTTGATATTGAGTTCGTTGGCAGGCCGATGTGGCTACGTATTTAGCTTGAGTTAGCTTGGTTGGCCCCGAGTTGTATTGTTGAGGGATAGGTTGATTCGATCGTTATTGAACTTGTTGGTGATTTGGGAAGGATCTATGAGTTGTTTTCTGTGTTGTGAGACGTTATGATTTGTTGGATATGGACACATGTGGTGTGGTTCTATTGAGGATTTATAGAGAGAGTCGAGCGGGAAGAGTAATTGAGTGTTGCTCGGTAATTAGAGTATTGGTTATGACCTATCGGGTTGCGTGTCGTATGTCATTTGTTTCACCGTGGGTGTAATGAATTGCTTTGGTTTCAGACATCAAATTATGCGTGGATGTCGATTTTAAACATGGCGACTTGAGGTGTTTCATGTGTAACAGTGTTTGGGTAGGATCACGCATTGTGGCGAGGAGATGCGGGGGTATGACCCTTCAGGGTAGATTCAGGTATTCTATTTCCATGATGCGAGACGGAGTCTCAGCCTTGTGTTGTAATGGTACTGATGAGCTTGAGGTACAGCTCTTTCGTTTGAGTCATTTGTCATGATTTGAGTATGTTCATACCGTCCCTCATTGGTACGTGTATTATGAAAGTTGTGGCTTAGGCATGTGTTGAAGTGTCATATCACCATAGTGGTGTGTTGGATTCGAGGTGATCGTTGGAGTCATTAATGAATACGAACATATTTGATTTCAGCTTGTTGGAAGGATAATGTCGAGGTTCGGTTCGGAAATCTGTTGTGGTATTAGTCAAAAGGGAAGTGGCTTCATGAGTGGTTGATCTGAGAAATGGTTACGGTTTGCTGCGTGTTTCATTTATTGTTGGCATTATATGAAAGTGTTGGAATGAGACTTTAGCTAAATAAGAGGTTTTCTATCGGTATTTGGTTATTGTGGGTAACTACCGTGAATGGAAGTTATCGTTTCGAGTTCTTAGATTATGTGGTATATCATATGATTTCACCTGAGGTTGCAAGTATGGATTAGTACAACTGGTTCGGCACTATTCAAAGTATAGGTGTGAGGTTGTGATCGTATTGATGGTTTCAGAAGTGAAAAGGTAGTTCTATGGTTTATAGGCTAGACTGGATTGGGTAATTTTAGCTATGTTGTGTTGTCGGACCTATGTGAGATAGGGTGACGTTGGATCACCCCGGGTATATGCTTGCTAAGGTCATTCAGCTACTGGTTGGATTCTAGGACAACTCTAGGTACGCTCGAGGATGAGCATTTGTTCAAGTTGGGGAGGATGTGACGACCCAACCCGTCATCTTATTTGTTACTGCGCTATTTTCCCTGTTTTATGCTTCTTCATGTTTCATTATCAGTATGTAGTGTGTTAGAGTTGATTTGGATTGGTATTGGTGAAAAATGAGACACTTAGTCTCTTTAAGGAAGGCTTAAGTTGGAAAAGTCAACCGGACATTGATTTATGAGTTATAGGGCTCGGATGTGATTTCCAGTGATTCGGTTAGCTTCGGGGGATGATTTGTGACTTAGGAGCGTGATCGGAATTGATTTTGGAGGTTCGGTGTAGAATTAGGCTTGAATTGGCGAAGTTAGTATTTTGGCGAATTCTGGTTGTGAGGTGAGATTTTGATTCGAGGGTCGGAATAGAATTCTGAGAGTTGTTGTAGCTTCGATATATGATTTGTGATGTGTGTGCAAAATTTCAGGTCATTCGGACGTCGTTTGGTTGGGTTTTCGGTCGAATGCGTGTTTCGGAAGTTTTTAAAGAACTTAGGCTTGAATCCGATGAGAATTTATTATTTTAGTGTTGTTAGATGTGTTTTGATGATTGGATCAAGTTCGTATGATGTTTTGGGATATGTCGGTGCTTTTGGTTGAGGTCTCGGGGGCCTCGGGGTGATATCGGATGGCTAAACGAGAAGTTTTAAACTTAGAATGGCTGCAGAAAATGCACAGCTATTGCAAACCAAAATTGGTCTTTGCGTTCGCGGTTTTTGGTACGCGTTCACGGAAGGATATTTTATAGGCCATCGCGTTCACGAGGGTCACTACGCATTCGCGTAGAAGGGGCCTGGGGTCCTGCCAATTTTATTCATTGTGTTCGCGACAATTGGGTCGGCGTTCGCGTAGGAGGAGAAACCTGTGCATCGCGTTCGCGGTAAATGGGATGCGTTCGCGTAGTTGGAGATCCTGAGGCATCGCGTTCACGGACTGGGAGCCGCGTTTGCATAGAGTAAATTCTTGGTCAAAGATTTCTGTTCATCGTGAACGTGGGGGTGTTGACCGCGTACGGGTAGGGTAAAAATTGGGCGTACATAAGGGTTTTTATAAACATTTCATCCGCGATTTTGGGTCATTTTACCTCCATTGTAGGACTTTTTGGGAGCTTTTTGAAGGAAAATAAAGAGGGGTTCAAGAAGAATCGACTTGAGGTAAGAATCTCGGTCTTAAAACACAATTATGTTGTGAAATCCACCTTTAAATTCATGGAAATTTGAGAAAAATTGAAAGAACTAGGGCTTGAATTTTGATATTTCAAATTAGGATTTGATAGGTCATTTGAGCTCGGATTTGGGAATTCTTGGTATGTATGAACTCGTGGAGAGACAAGGAATCCGGTAATGTGAGTTTTGTAATTTTTCAAGAAGCGAGCCCGGGGCTCGGGTTTTGCTAGTTTCGAGATTTTTGCTATATTTTGATTGTTTTCGATTGGGTATTATTCCCTTGGCATAGTGTGATGTATTTGCTCTGATTTTGGTTAGATTCGATGCGCGTGGAGGCCGATTTGAAGGGAAAAGTCATCGCGGGCTAGAGATTTCACAGGTTCGAGGTGAGTAATACTTGTGAATGATATCCTGAGGGTTTGAAACCCCAGATTTGCACATCATAGTGTTGTATTGAGGTGACTTGTACGCCGAAAATAAGCGTGGGGTAGAGCACCGTTGGGAATTATGACTTGGTCCGTCCAGATTGTTGATTTTTACCGCGTATTTGACTGAAACTACTTGTTATCATCATAATTTGGGCTGGTTGCCATGTTTGGGCTTCGTGCCAACTATGTGAATCCTTCAGGGATTGATATCACTGTTTTCGCATTACTTTGCATATGATTTGATCTCGGTCCAGAGTTTTAATACTGTTTTGCAAACTCAGCTATTTTTCTAAGATTTGAAAACTTAAACAACATTTTATTGACTTTTTGAGCTAAGAACTATGATTTTAATAGTGCACAAGTGGCTTATGTGCATTTTTGGACTGAGCATGGATCGGGATGTGCGCCGCAGCAGTGTTATAGTGATTTTTGGATATATGGATGGCTCGGGCTGCACGCCACAACGGTGTTATATTGATATTGCGATGGGCTGTAGGAGTCCCTCCGGAGTCTGAACCCCCACAGTGAGCGCGGGTACCCAAATGGATCGGATTGCGCACCGCATCGGTCATATGCTTTGCATTGCATTCATGCATAGGTTTCTGTTTGTACTACGTATCATGATATTCAGCACTCTCATTTCATTGGCATCCATGCTACTTCTTGCATTGTTTACCAGATACCCTGGTGTTAATTGTTAGTGTAGTGTTGTGCCCGAGGGGCTGACTTATGTGCTGATTTGCACTATCTGATTTCGCATTCATTTGCTTAACTGTTGAAAAAGATATCTTCAAAAGAGGTTTTAACTGAGCCCAGGTATTTTCTAAAGGATTTAACGATTTTACTGTTTTCTCAAAGGGTTGCACTATTCTATATAGCATGATGGAGTGTCTTACATGATTTCTTGTTGCTCAGTTATTATTTACTTTTATTGCTCACTGAGTTGGAGTACTCACTTTACTCCCTGCACCTCGCGTGCAGTTGCAGGTATTTGTTACCGGGTAGCGGGTTAGAGCTGATTGAGGATTTTGTTATCGTAGCTGAGCAAGGTGACCGCCGGCGTTCACGGCACCGGACTTCGTCTTTTGATTTTAAACTTTATTCTATGTATTATTGGCCCTGTAGTCGTGTTCAGACTTCTCTAGACGCTCGTGACTTGTGACACCCCGGTCGGGCTGTGTTGGGTTGTAGATATCGATTATTATTGTCATTAAGTTGTATTTATCTATTCATTTATGTTTAATAATTTTGAAAGAGGCGTTGTTGTTCTGTTGGCTGGCCTTGTCTTCACGAGAGGCGCCATCACAACCGGGTTTGGAAATTGGATCGTGAGAAGTTCAAATAGTCTTTTCCTTAGTTTTTCTTACTTTTGCTTTAGTGTTATATAATATGTAATATTATCACGTTTTCATGTATTTTTTTATTATTAACTTTACACTTTATTTCATATTCCTGTCAAATTCTATTTTTAATATAATATAAATATATATGTGACTATTTTATATTTAAACTATTGTTTGAAAATTTTCAATTATTTAAATTTATCAATAGTATTTTTAAGTATTGTATACTTGCTTTATTTTATTTTCTAAAGTAATTTTTAGTATAAATATTGTCCCATTATTTCTAAATTTTTTTTATTTTTTTTTATCTATTAGACTTTAGTTATGTGGCCTTATTCACATGCATGTCATTTCTTATTATAGTTAATTAAACAACAATTTAACATCTCAAATTTAAATAAGTTTTAATCTTCTTTTTTGTATGATGAATTTTTTTATTTTTTTCTCTATTTGTTCCTTAGTTTTGCTATTATATTGTTCAATACTTAATTTTATTACATTGTCATGTGGTTTTTCATTAGCTGTCTGAATTTAATATCTATTTTTACCATGTTAAGATTTGTTCTTATTAAGTTTAAATGTTTAATTATATAAAAAATATTCATTTGCCCGATTTTTCAATACTAATATGACTTTATTACTCTTGTTATCCAAATAATATTTACTGATTATTTAATTTTTTTTTTACCTTATAAATAATTCTTATATTTTATGTAAGATCTTCTTTTGCTGCTTGAATTTTTTTTATTTTTAAAGTCATTAAATCTTTAATATCATAAGTTGATTTTAGTTTGTTTTTTTTTTTTGTATAACTTACTCCAAAGTATAAGTAGTCATAGGTTATCTCAAATTATGATTTTCTATATTTTTTAATTTTTACCTCCATATTTCAAGTTAATATAGAAGAAAATTTATGAGTGGATCAATATATACATATAAATATAGATATATAGATTAGATTTATCTAAGATCTATTTAGATTATGTATAAGATCTATTTCATTCAACTACTTCCATTAACTATGTTTCCATTTATAATTTCTAATTATTATTGTTGTCCTAAAATTGCCAAGTGATTTTATTTTAGCTTGCCACTTAGCTTAACCACATACTTCATTACTCTCCTTTTAATATAACTAGTATTAGTACCCGCGCGATGCGCGGACATAAACCATGTCAAATTATGATGTAGGTTGTTTGAATCATGTGCAAATAACCTTAAAATATAAACATCTCATATAAAAATTAGATAATCATTAGATATTAATTGAAAAGTAAGATATGAAATTATTGTTCAAATCTCATAGTGGACAACCTATTTTTTATTGCATTTGTGGAAACCTAACCTCTTGACTTTAGTACTTGCATTTCATTCACTATCTAGAATACTAAATATGTCATGTTGTGATTTGTCTTGTTTGAGCATATTAGATCATATTATTTTAACAAAATTCTTACTATCACTCTCTTTTTATCTGAAAGTCAAATATATCTTATTCATCACATCATTTTTACGCAAATTCTTTTTCCTTCCTGTTCTTTGCTTACAGTTATTGTATTATTTATTATTTAACATTATTATACTATTATATAGTCTTTTGTTAGCTTAGTAGTTAACTTAATATCTTGCTTATTATCCTTTTAATAGTCTTTAATAAATACATTTTTTATTTCATAAAATTTAATATATTTTTATGTTTCTATCATCTTATTCATAATTTGTAATCATTTATGTCACGACCTAAAATCAACTAAGGGTCGTGGTGGCGCCGGACACCGCTGCCAGGCAAGCCAACTAAAATACTTAATCAGATCCCAATTTAAACAGTTTTGAAAACCAAGGTTTTCCCTTCTTATTTCGTAAGTAAAAAGATAGCTGCTTCAATTTAAATTTAATAACAAGCAATTAATACAAGATATTTCAAAATCATCCCAGAACCCGGTGTCACAAGTGCATGAGCAATTTCTAGAAGATAATACAATACAATATCCATCCAGAATACATTGAACAGAAAGTAAATACAATTTACTAGAAGTGACTATGCTAGCTGGGGGCCGCCTCGAATAATGCAACTCACCTAGTCCCCGAGTCATCCGTGCTGCTACGCCCAGTAGGTCACTAGAGTTTCATATACCTGTGCAAAAATATTACACACAAGTGTAGTATGAGTATGAAAATAACGTGTACTCAATGAGTATCCCGTCTAATCTCGAAGAAGTAGAGACGAGATGGTCGACTTCGACAGTTACTAGTGGTCCAATATTAATGTCAATAATTCATTAAATCGTGGACCTTATAAACATGATTTTTAAACCAATAGAAGGAAACGAGTAAACAGTTAATTCGTTTACAGGAAATTTCCAAAATTTTCTTGAAATTATTTATCCAAATATTTTCAAGCCATGAAGAGGCAATAACCACTTTAATACATTCAAGGTAACAATACCAGCATGCGCAAATAATCACCGTGGGACGAACGGCCCGATCCAACATAAAAGTAAATTGTGCACTGCCAGGGGTCGAACGGCTTGAACTATAGATGCATCTATTACCCAGCTCGTGAACTATCCTGCGACGCGGTCAACATAAATAAACAAATACCCTGCTCGCGAATTATACATGCGACGCAGGTACACATAGAATTACATGCTCAAATAGCCAATTACGAATTTATCAAGAAACAGTCGTCCAAATAAAGGCTAATTCCATTTTTAACGATTTAAGAAAATGAAGTTTAATCCTTTTAGAAATGCATTTACTAATTCAATGTGCTTAAGCGATTCAAGCTATCAATAGGTTCACAAATAATCCAAGTATAGCATGCTTTTGGGTCCTAACTACCCGGACAATAGCATAATAGTAGCTACGCATGGACTCTCGTCACCTCGTGCGTACGTAGCCCCCACAAATAGGAGCACATAATCAATTACTTTACCTATGGGGACAATTCCCTCTTACAGGGTTAGAAAGGAGACTCACCTCGCTCCGAAGATCCATAACCGGCGTTCTGCGCCCTTCCGAAGACTTGAATCGATGCACAACGCTCCAAAACTAGCCAATAATTATGTAAACCCATTAATATATACTAAGGTACTCATTATAATCTAATTTATAACAATTCCTAACCCCGATCGAAAAGTTGACAAAAATGCCCTCGTGCCCACGTGCCCGGAATCCGAAATTTTTCGAAGATAAAGATTACTCATGGCCTTACGAACTCAAATATATGATTTTCTCTAAATTCCATACCCAAAATCGTTTTCAAATTCCAAGAATATAAATTTCTAGGTTTTTATACCAAAACCTAAAATTTCTACTTATTTACATACTAAAATCTATACATAATCGAGGTATTTAACTCAAGATGGATGGGATTAGCTTACCTTATCGTTGATGAAGAAAAATATAACGACCTGACTAGTCATTTTGCATTTTAGAACCTCGTTCCCCTAAATAAATACACTTGAAGCTCTCCCAAAATTGCCCAATCCAAGAAAATATGAGAGAAAATGGCCAAAACCCGATTTTTAAAACACCTTTCTGCCTCCAGCACTTTTCGCACCTGCGGTCCCTCGGCCGCTTCTGCGGTTCCGCAGGTGCAGCCCTACTACCGCATCTGCAGTCCTTCCCAGGCTTCCCCTTTTCTGCTTCTATATCTTCTCTATCGCAGGTGCGGTCCCGCATCAGCGGAAATATGACTGCATCTGCGGTTCCTTCTCCTCCAATCCAAAACCGCATCTGCGGCTATTTTACCGCAGGTGCGGTCCCGCTTCTGCGGTTCCTTGACCGCATCTGTGGTCCCAGCTCCCTTCACCAAATCCTGTATTTGCGGCTCCGTACCTGCGGCCCAATTCTCATAGGTGCGGTTATGAAAGCAACCAGCACTTCAACCTTCTTCCAAACTCCAAATTTGATCTGTTAATCATCCAGAATCCACCCGAGGCCCTAGGGACCCAAACCAATCATACCAACCAGTCCCATAACACATTACGAACTTCCTCGAGGCCTCAAATTACATCAAACAACGCTAAAGTCATGAATCAACCTCCAATTCAAGCTTTAAGAACTTTGGAACTTCAAACCTCTACTTTCGAAGCCGAAACCTATCAAATCACGTTCGATTGACCTCAAATTTTGCACACAAGTCATATTCGACATTACGGACCTATTCCAACTTTCGGAATCGGATTCCGACCCCGATATCAAAAATTCCACTTCCGGTCAAACTTCTCAAAAACTTTCAAATTTCTATCTTTAGCCAAATGGCTCCAAAATGACCTACGGACCTCCGAATTCATTCCGGTCGCGCTCCCAACTCCAAAATTACCATACAGATCCTCTCCCAAGCTCGAAATCCCAAATGGACATCGATAAAACAGAAATGCACTTCAAGCCGAACTTATGAAATTTCTTCTAAAGTGCTAACTTTCACAATAGGCGCCAAAATGCTCCCAGGTCATCCAACACCCGATCCGGGCATACGCCCAAGTCCGAATTCATCACACAAACCTGCTGGAACCTTCAGATCCCAATTCCGAGGTCGTTTACTCAAAAATCCAATCTTAGTCAATTCCTTCAACTTTAAGCTTCTGAAATGAGAATTCTCTTTCCAAATTAACTCCAAACTTCCCGAAATTCAATTCCGACCATGCGTACAAGTCAGAATACCTGAAATGAGGCTGCTCATGGCCTCAGACTGCTGAACGACATGCTAGAGCTCGAAACGACCTGTCGGGTCGTTACATTCTCTCCCACTTAAACATACATTCATCCTCGAACGCGCTGAGAACTACACTTAAGTAGTCTGAAATCACTGGTTAACTTCTCATGCACCTTCCCGTGCTACCACAACTCAATTGAGCACATCAGCTCGCTCAATTCTGAAGATATTCCCTTTTATTCAAGAAAATAAGCCTTAGAGCCCAATTCCAACATCCGGAATTCTATGCCCAACCCATTTCCAACATAAGGTCACCATATCAATCCCTACATGTTGTACCCAAACATGGCTGCATAACTTTGCTGAATCCACACCTAGCATCACTTTACTCACCGGACCACAATAACATTTTCTGATCAACTTAGTCAGAATTCCACGAATCTGATGCTCCCATTGCACCCCATGACATACACAAGTCTTACTCTAACTCTTACAATGCCGCCACAACGGAAGAGATATGCAGAAATTCATAATCAACTGCCGAGTCAACCAATCATTGAGTCTATAATTCTTACAAGAAAGATTACCTTATTCTGAACCAAATAATGATCTTTGCTCCTTAATATATTTCACATAATCAGAATACACTGATCCTAAATCCAACAATCTCATCTCACCCAGTACGAATTGCTCAGGCAACAAGCCACCCCAACATGACCAAAAGTCTCATTTGATGCTACAATGTGCTAATAGGTTACCATAATGAACGCTATATAAAGGAAAGCAAACTTTGAGAAGGAAATTCAACTACACCGCTCGTGAATCATCCATGTGACGCGGTCGACTTAATCAAACAAACACCCCGCTCGCGAATCACACATGCGACGCGGGCACACATCTAATATGAGCTTCTTCAGAAAATAGGAAACAGAACACAATAAATAGATATGGGGAACTGTATTGAACATCATACTGTTGCGGCACGCAACCCGATCCGAGCAATCATAACTATGGCGGCGTGCCACTCGATCCATCCATAAAACTCGCAAAAGGAGATATACACCGAGCTAGATTGCTCGTTACAACAAAATACTGAATATCAGTCATAAACACGCTAAGTGTATAATACCATTCCCTGGGGAGACATATAACACTATAAGCTACGAAACTCAAGCACAACTGAGGTGCGATATACAATTTGAATCCCAAGAGCCATTTGGCTCATATAATATCATTTCTACGCGGATCCTCAACACATAAGCATTTTCTCAAGCCGTCTCATAACTCACATGGCGCAATGTATCACTGCATGAAATATCTGGCAACGAAATAACACCCTGACAACTCCTCCGTAAGGAGCGCATTACTGAAATGAACATGCTTAGCCTGATATAGAGCCCATATCCACACTTGAATCCATCCCCCGACCTCAAGCCGGTTTTGATCGCACCAACTAGGCTAATAACCTTTCAAAGGTTCTTAATAACTCCCCTTTTCTCATAACACATAAGAACAACCCTCATAACCGGAGTACTCATCCACAGTCCACAACTCAGTTACTGAGTGCCCTCCTGGCATATATTCTCAATTTATAGATATTACCACAATCCTCATACTTGGTTTAAATCTTTAATCAATCAAGTGACTACAAGTCACACTTATACAATCTTACTGTAGGGAATGCTCCCACAACCTTCTGAAATGAATAACGGGTCCGCACATCCAAACCACCGACCGCACTAATACTGAAAAGCGATCAAGAATCATTAACCAGGATGCAAAGCCTTTTTCACAAAACATTGATCTCAAGTGACGCTGAAGACAATACCAACTTACCTTAAGCACCGAAACTCCTTTCTTGCTCATCCGAGATTGTGACATCCTTGTCCACACTGAGTAGTTACCTTGAACTTTACTGCAAATTCTATACCACTCACTGCACCTAACATGCCAATATACGATAGAACACGCTTTTCATCATAGCTTCGGAACCACTATCGGGCTAACACTTCATCATATAAAAGCTTTTCACTTAACTCACTTCAGGAGAACCATCGCAACACACAGGTGAATTCCCATAACCGTAGAACATGAGAATCTCTAAGTAGTGGTCTAAGCCACCATAGCCCTTCTGGGGCCCACCTCTACGTATCATGTCACAACAGTAGAAAACTTTCTGAATACCACCCACTACGGCGGCTGACAAGCCTCACACGCACCATCACAATTCATTTGCATAACTCGATCACGCTGAAAGAACTGCTCACTACCAGCAACACGCCATACCTACTATGTCTAACCAATCCCTCTTCTTCCAATTTATCTTTAATTGCCATAGAAACAATGATAACTTTATCCAACGCTTAACACACTCCATTTGCACTCATCCCGAGTGACCTTGAATCACGAGACCATGCTATCTCAAATCTCACGAACTATTTCGTACCTTCCAATTGCTACATAGCAAGTCAAAACATCATAGACATTTTGGGCCTCCACGCATAAGCTGCTACAAAGCTTGATTCTTAACTGTACTTATAGGCTCGAAATCATTAGGCACAACACTTTACCCCCC
>MU673022.1:39867-53448 GCA_026770625.1 Nicotiana glauca
CACCCCCTTGTTTTTTGAATCCATTAGTTACCGTTGTTGAGAGCCACCCGCTCTGACTTGGTCCCGAATATAATCAACTCCATAAATCTTATAACACATGAATACCCTCTTGATAAAGCACCCAGCGGAATCACTTCCCTCGAAACCCGCATCTATACAAGGCATAAGTCCTGAATCCTTCCCCAAGTCTGGACATGAGCCAATAAGGCCAACCATAGCATGCCTTCGACAATCCATGTGCTCAAATTACCACTTATGGTCTTTTCCCGTAGCCGAGATAACCCATCAATATGCTAACAGCCAAAAACCTCACAAGTAGTTAACCATGCAACCCAATCGCAAGTGGTGGGACTCTCACACTTAGCTGGAAGCTAATATTACATAATTTTGGAAGTTACCGGGATTGTTTATCTCTTATTGATATAACCTTGTGCCGTTAATCACCAAAATTCCCGGAATCTTTCTGTAAAACCAATTTTTATACTCTGAGTCATTGACCACATTCGCACGACCAATCTCCTTGCGGTATAACCATTAGAATTCTTTGCAGAAGCTTCGCCAACTATGTGACTGCTAACCTGCTCACAGAAAATAACCCACCTGAGACCGAGCTCTGTCTTTAGTTGCACCAATCCATTCACCAATCACTAAAGTTCCCAAATCATTCCAAACTCTCCTTAAGGTACGTGGTCATCCCACTGCAAAGCCCATATACAACTCCGTCACTCTCCCACTTTGGCGGAATTCATCCCCTTAATCGATTACTCGACCCTTGGTCTCTTATACTCGACCTTCTAGAAATTTTAGCCACCGCATGACACTTCCCACATGTCTTTCCTCATCCTTTTTCTATTCAGCTGCTACCTTAAATAAAATCTATCTTCGTGGCACTTGAACCCACGATTGTCGCTAACTTTACACCTTTCGGAAGATCATCTTTCTCATACCGTCGACATTAGAAACATTGATTCATCCCTGAACTACTGCACCCTACAATATTTGACAGCCGTATTTCGATACTATCTCCTAAAATCTTACCCCAAAGGTGAATTGTAGAAGGTCATGACACCGGCGAGCTTAGTACATTCATCAAGGACAATGACACCTCATCACAGATGAGAATTCCTCCACGCTTGCAAATACCAAGCCTCATCACTCCATCATCACAAATCTGCACATTCTTAGTCCGATTGCATTTCCTCGGCCAGAAGTAAAATAATAAATTTTTGAATCACGCACTGAGTAAACTTCCCTTCAAGTTATTCACTACCCCGACATGTGGGCAAACATCCTACCATCATATCACTACTGTGGAATAATTGTTCATAAGCACCATGGCAACTTGTGCCTAGCCTCGGAGCCCTCAGAAGTACCGCTACTAGGCTGAAACAATAAAATATCCTTCTATAGAGCGAGATAATAATCCGATCAGCTATGCCGGGAGAAAAATCTCGTATCACGTTTGTAGTACCATTACGGTTCTTCAATTTTTGATTTATAACAAGCGCTTCGCGTCGCATAAGATTGAGTAGGAAGGAAACAAAGGCATAAGCCTCACATGAATCAAATCGCACGATAACGAATCAAGAAGGGAAGTACTCCTAACAGCCCTGCATCCTCCCAAGGATAAGTACAGACGCCTCCGTACCGACCTGCGAGACTCTACTAGACTTGCTCATGACTCGTGAGACCCTAAGAACCTAGTGCTATAATACTATGTTGTAACAACCCAAAATCCACTAAGGGTTGTGGTGGCGCCGAACACTACTGCCAGGCAAGCCAACTAAAATACTTAATTAGATCCCAATTTAAACAATTTTGAAAACCAAGGTTTTCCCTTCTTATTTCGTAAGTAAAAAGATAGTTGCTTCAATTCAAATTTAATAACAAGCAATTAATACAAGATATTTCAAAACCATCCCAAAACCCGGTGTCGCAAGTGCATGAGCAATTTCTAGGAGATAATACAATACAACATCCGTCCGGAATACAGTGGACAGAAAGTAAATACAATTTACTAGAAGGGACTATACTAGCTGTTGGTCGCCTCGAATAATGCAACTCACATAGTCCCCGAATCATCTGTGCTGCTACGCCCAGTAGTCCACTAGAGTTTCATATACCTGTGCAACAAAAATTCACAGAAGTGTAGTATGAGTACGAAAACAACATGTACTTAATGAGTATCGCGTCTAATCTCGAAGAAGTAGAGACAAGATGGTCGACTTTGACAGTTACTAGTTGTCCAATAATAATGTCAATAATTCATTAAATCGTGGAATTTATAAACATGATTTTTAATCCAATAGAAGGAAACGAGTAAACAGTTAATTCGTTTATAGGAAATTTCCAAAATTTTCTTGAAATTATTTTCCAAATATTTTCAAGCCATGAAGAGGCAATAACCACTTTAATACGTTCAAGGCAACAATACCAGCATGCGCAAATAATCATTGTGGTACGTACGGCCCGATCCAACATAAAAGTAAATTGTGCACTATCGAGGGTCGAACGGCTCGAACCATAGATGCATCTATTACCCCGCTAGCGAACTATCCTGCGATGTTGTCAACATAAATAAACAAATATCGTGCTCGCGAATCATACATGCGATGTAGGTATATATAGAAATACATACTCAAATAGCCAATTACGAATTTATCAGGAAATAGTCGTCCAAATAAAGGCTAATTCCCTTTTTAACGATTTAAGAAAATGAAGTTTAATCCTTTTAGAAATTCATTTACAAATTCAATGTGCTTAAGCGATTCAAGCTATCAATAGTTTCACAAATAATCCAAGTATAGCATGCTTTTGGGTCCTAACTACCCGGACAATAGCATAATAGTAGCTACGCACGGACTCTCGTCACCTCGTGTGTACGTAACCCCCACAAATAGGAGTACATAATCAATTATTTCACCTATGGGGACAATTCCCTCTTACAAGGTTAGAGAGGAGACTCACCTCGCTCCGAAGATCCATAACCAGCATTCCGTGCCCTTCCGAAGACTTGAATCGATGCACAACGCTCCAAAACTAGCCACTAATTATGTAAACCCATTAATATATATTAAGGTACTCATTATAATCCAATTTATAACAATTTCAAACCCCTATCAAAAATTTGACAAACACGCCATCAGGCCCACATGCTTGGAATCCAAAAAATTTCGAAGATAAAGATTACCCATGGCCTCACGAACTCAAATATATGATTTTCTCTAAATTCCATACCCAAAATAGTAGTCAAATTCCAAGAATATAAATTTCTAGGTCTTTTTACCAAAACCCCAAATAGATACTCATTTACATACTAAAATATATACATAATCGATGTATTTAACTCAAGATGGATGGGATTAGCTTACCTTATCGTTGATGAAGAAAAATGTAATGACCTGACTGGTCATTTTGCATTTTGACCCGTTAGAGGAGAATTAAGAACTTGAAGATTCAATAGTTTGATTCATTTGGTTTTAGGGGGTGATTCCAAGATTTAGCATTGTTTTGGGAGTTCCGAGGGTTCCAGTAGGTCCGCCTCATGATTTTAGACTTTTTGGTATGTTCGGGCGGGGCTCGGGAGCCCCTAACGTCAAATGAGCGAGGTTCGAGCTAAGTAAGAAAATTGAAGAAGAGCTGAAGTTACTGCTTCTGTCATAACCGCATATGCGATTCTTGGACCGCAGAAGCGGTACCGTAGATGCGGTCAGCCTATCACAAAAGCAGAAAGGGCCAGGCCAAGGGGAAACCGCGGAAGCGGCATAGAGACCGCAGTAGCGGTTCCGCTTAAGCGGCCCAGCTCCTTAGGCCCAAATCCACAGAAGCGGCTCGAAATACGCAAAAGCGGGCACCTGACCGCAGAAGCGGTCTAGGCTTCTTGGGCCATCTCCTCAAAGCGGGACTTTTTCCACAGAAGCGGTCATGGCACCGCAGAAGCGGAAATCGCTGGGGGCAGAGAGTTCATTTAATTCGAACTCAAGGCCATTTATTTCATTCACAACTCCACACTTGGGCGATTTGGGTGCTTCCAAAGAGAGGGTTTCAACATAACATTGTAAGGTAAGTAATTCACATTCATCCTTAGCTTAAATACATGTACATTAGTTAGATTAAACACTAAAAAACTGTCACGACCCAGATTTTCCACCCTCGGGAGCCGTGATGGCACCTACTAATAGGAGCTAGGCAAGCCAATTATCAATTACCTCTTTTAGCGAACATCGACAATATTAGAAACAAATGAAGCATTTAATAATAAAGCGGAAGTCTCAAATTTAATTAACTGAAAGAAATGCGGAAGTTTAACAAATCCTCTACCCAAGACTGGAGTCACTAACTCACGAACATCTATAGAATACTAAAAACGGAGTCTAAATAAAATACAATACTATTTGTTCTGATACAAGGACAAAAAACGAAATAAAGATAGAGGAGACTCCGGGCCATGCGGACGTCAGCAAGGCTACCTCGAGATCTTTGGACTGAAGTCAGCTCCCAACGCTCCTACTGTTGTCCAAAAGCTGCTGCTCTGGTACTGTGATCTGTGCAAAAAGATGCACAGAGTGTAGCATCGGCACAACCGATCACATGTGCTGGTAAGTGCCTAGCCTAACCCCGGCGAAGTAGTGACAAGGCTAGACAGGACTACCAATCAACCTGTGCAGATATGTATATATACAAGTACTACAAAATAATAGTGGGAAGTAATAATTAAGACTGGTAGGGGAACATGCTTTTGGGGATAACAGATAAAATAGAACGGTAGGAATAAATAAGGAAAAACTACAGTTGATCCATTCTAACACAGAATACGTGGTCGGCGTGCCACACGATCCCATTTCATAACATATAAGTGGTCGGCATGCCACACGATCCCATTTCATAATATATAAGTGGTCGGCGTGCCACACGATCCCATTTCATAATATATAAGTGGTCGGCGTGCCACACGATCCCATTTCATAATACATATAATGGTTTCCCGGCAAGGGAACAAGTATCAGTTCAACTATCCCGGCAAGAGAGAATACAAATAAACAATTAATTCCCGACAAGGGAGCAACAACAACAACTTACACGTCCCAGCAAGGGAATAATTACATCTCTTTCTCTTTCATTCATTCCTTACTTCCTAATCATGTCATAATCCGAGCCAATGCTCCAAGGTGTTTACAAATCATATTTCCTTTTCATACTCTTCACATTATGTAGAAACCATCAATTACACAAGGAAGAGTCACTACAGAATCCTAAATAAGCACAAATAAGGACTCACGGTCATGCTAGACACCGGTGTATAGATACTCGTCACCATGCCTATACACCGTACTCAACATTTAGCAATTAACAAATAATACTCTAATCCTATTCCCTCAAGCCAAAGTTAGATCAAACACTTACCTCTAATGCTCCAAACCCAACTCAAGCCTCTAGTATAGCTTTACACCTTGAATTCGGCTCCAACTCGGTCAAATCTATGAAATAATGACTTTATAATATCAATAATAGCTAAGCAACTAAACCCAAAGCCTAAATATAGATTTCTAAGCTTTCTTCCCAAAATCCCAAAAATCGACCCCGGGCCCACTTGGTCAAAACACGATGTTTGAACCAATTCCATGTTGCCCATTCCCCCACGAGCCCGGATATACAATTTGTTTTCAAATTCGACCCCAAAACGAAGTCTAAATCAAAGAAAATCGAAAAGCCCTAACTCTACCCAATTTCAACCCTAGATTACATGTTTTACGCTTAGAAACTCATTAATTAATGAAGGAAGATGAAGGAAATGAGTGGGAAATTGCTTACCCAAATGGTCTTGAAGAATGGGGGCTCCAATGGAGTCCTAGAGCTTGGGGAAGAAGAGCTCGTGTGAAAATTTATTGAAACCCATATATACTGTTTGAAGGTTTAAAAAAAAAATCACTGGGCGGATTTACTCAATGTGTTCGCGACAGGGGTGTCGCGTTCGCGAAGAAGGGAGGCTGGGAAGCATCGCGTTCGCGATGGGTATGATGCGAATGCGAAGAAGGAAGTTGGGGGGTCCAGGGATTGGCCTATGCGAACGCGAGGGGGTAATACGCGAACGCATTGAAGGGGTTATTGGAACTATGCGAATGCGGGAAGTGTACAGTGAACGCGAAGGAGGGGAGCACCACAGGCAGTGTGAACGCGAGCCGAAGGCCGCGATCGCGAAGAACAAAAGCCTGTGCAAAAATTGCAAAAAAATCTGATCCTTTTTCCTAAGTTCAAAACACCCCGAACCACCTCTGAATCACTCTCGAGCCCTCGGGGCTCCTAACCAAACACACACACTAACTCAAAAACCTCATACGAACTTAACCGTGCGATCAAATCTCCAACATATCATCAAGAACGAGGAATCAAACCTCAAAATCATCACTTTTTCTTCAAACTTCTTAAATTTCCAACTTTTGATATTTTGGTCCGAAAAACGTCAAACGACGTCTGATTTCGACCAAATTACACAGAAACATCTTAAACCATATGTAAGACCTGTACCGGGCGCCGAAACCAAAATACGGGCTCGATACCAATACTTTCTAATCCTTTTTCATTTCAAATTTTCATATTCATTTCAGAAAAACAATTTCTTTCAAAAATTCATTTCTCGGGCTCGGGACCTCGAATTTCGATTTCGGGCATATGCTCGAGTCCCATATTTTTCTACGGATCCTCCGGGATCGTCAAATCATGGGTCCAGATCCGTTTACCCAAAATGTTGACCAAAGTCAACTTTAATCATATTAATATCAAAATTTATCAAATTTTTCACATAATTCATATTTAAGCTTTCTGGCTACGCGCCCGGACTACGCACGCAAATTGAGGTGACTAAAAATGAGGTTTTCAAGGCCTCAGAAGCATGGAATGAATGAGAAAATAGGTGATGCCCCTTTGGGTCGTCACAAAAACTAAGTAAAATCAAGGGTTAGAGCTAGACCTAGGGTTTTAATAAAACTAAGATTTAATCATGAAGCTTGTTATGAAATGGACTAGAAATCATATATCATTGATCCTTAGGTTGTAGAGAACAATTTCCTTCAAAAAATCTCGAATTTCAGGCAAGTGGACCCGGGGTTGAAATTTAGGAAACTCATGCAAATGGCTAGGGAATTGCTTAAATAGCTAGGAATTGATCTTGTAAGCCTTTATTGACTAGTTCTTAATTATTTTAACTAGTTTGGGATCGTTCGGCTTTGAATTGAGAGTTTGGGCTTGTTCTTGGTATCGAAAGTGCGCTTCAGAGCGAGGTGAGTCTCCTTTCTAACCTTGTAAGAGGGGATTGTCCCCATAGGTATAATAATTGAGTAAATTGTCATTGTATTCGGGGGCTACGTACGCACTAGGTGACGAGAGTCCGTACGTAGTGGCTATTATGTTATGTCCGGGTAGTTTAGGACCCACAAGTATGCTCTACGTGACATTCTAGTACATGTTGATTAATTCGGATTTATATGAACTACTTTGAGTAGGAAGAATGAGACTAGAGAATGACCTTTATCCTGTTTGGATTTTAAAGGAAAATACTTGGTATTCTGTTTATGGCTACTCCTCACGTACATGTTAATTGTTAATGTTGCTTGTTAATGAGGTTATTTTCTATTTGACCGCGTCGCACGGGTGATTAGCGAGCGGGATAATAGATGCATCTATGGTTCGAGCCATTCGACCCTCGGCAGTGCACAATTTATCTTATGTTGGACCGGGTCGTACGTTCCACGGTGACTATTTGCATGTGTTTTGCTTAGAAATCCTTCAAGGGCTGAGATACATACTTTCTTAAACTATATACCAGCATTCTTGTTAGTGTTTGGGAAAGAACTGTTACTCCATGATTATTAAATGTAAATAGCTTGAGATATCCATGCTTATTATAAACTCTTCGCATATTAATTGACCCTAGTAAGTATCACGTCGGCCTCTCGTCTCTACTTCTTCGAGATTAGACGGGATACTCACTGGGTACATATTATTTTATGTACTCATACTACACTTATGTACTTAATTGTACACGATCTGAGGCAGGTGGATCTGGTTATCATTCCGGTGCGTATTCGTGAGCGGACTTGGGACTTCTATGGTGAGCTGATTTCCCTCCATGTCGACTCGCAGCCAAAGAAGTCTTTCTTGTATTTCTATTTTCTATCTATTTGGACTCAGAGAGTAGGATAGTACGATATTCTTTTGGATGTATATTATACTAGTTGCCCGTAGCTTGTGACACCAGGTTCTGGCACACACTTTGGTAGACGATTATTTTGGGTTGTGTCATTATATCACTTACAGTATTTTGCTCTTCTGGTTTAAATTTCAAGTTAAGTGTTTATTCCACTTCTTTTTAATTAAAAGCAACATATGAATTTTAGTAATGTTCCGCAATGTCTTGTCTGACAAGGTTGTCAGGCGCCCTCATGACCTATTGTGGAAGTGGGTCGTGATAAAAAATCCACTTGAAGCTCTCCCAAAATCGCCCAAGCCAAGAAAATATGAGAGAAAATGGCCAAAACTCGATTTTAAAACACCTTTCTGCCTCCAACACTTTTCGCACCTGCGGTCCCTCGACCGCTTCTGCGGTTCCGCAGGTGCGGCCCCACTACCGCATCTGTAGTCCTTCCTAGACTGCCCCTTTTCCACTTCTGCGTCTTCTCTACCGCAGGTGCGGTCCCGCATCGGCGAAAATATGACCGTATCTGCGGTTCTTTCTTTCCCAGTCCAAAATCGCATCTGCGGCTATTTTACCGCAGGTGCGGTCTCGCTTCTGCGGTTCCCTGACCGCATCTGCGGTCCCAGCTCCCTTCACCAAATCCCGCATCTGCGGCCTAATTCTCGCAGGTGCGATTATGACAGCAACCAGCACTTCAGCCTTCTTCCAAACTCCAAATTTGATCGGTTAATCATCCAGAATCCACCCGAGGCCCCCGGGACCCAAATCAATCATACCAACCAGTCCCATAACATATTACGGACTTGCTCGAGGCCTCAAATCACATCAAGCAATGCTAAAATCATGAATTAACCTCCAATTCAAACTTTAAGAACTTTGGAACTTCAAACCTCTACTTTCGAAGCCGAAACCTATCAAATCACGTTCGATTGACCTCAAATTTTGCACACAAGTCATATTCAACATTATGGACCTATTCCGACTTTCGGAATCGGATTCCGACCCCGATATCAAAAAGTTCATTTCCGGTCAAACTTCTCAAAAACCTTCAAATTTCTATCTTTAGCCAAATGGCTCCAAAATGACCTACGGACATCCGAATTCACTTCCGTCCGTGCTCCCAACTCCAGAATCACCATACGGAGCTACTCCTAGTCTCGAAATCCCAAACAGACATCGATAACACAGAAATGCACTCCAAGCCTAACTTATGAAATTTCTTCTAAAGTGCTAACTTCCATAATAGGCGCCAAAACGCTCCCAGGTCATCCAACACCCGATCCGGGCATACGCCCAAGTCCGAAATTATCACACAAACCTGCTGGAACCTTCAGATCCCAATTCCGAGGTCGTTTACTCCAAAATCCAATCTTAGTCAATGCCTTCAATTTTAAGCTTCCGAAATGAGAATTCTCTTTCCAAATCAACTTCGAACTTCTCGGAATTCAATTCCGACCACGCGTACAAGTCATAATACCTGAAATGAGGCTACTCATGGCCTAAGACTGCTGAACGGCGCGCTAGAGCTCGAAACGATCGGTCGGGTCGTTACAATTTAAATCTATTAGCAATATTTTTTAAATATAAGTTAACTATTTAATTTATTTATTCTAAAACATCTTAAACTATAAGTATCCCCACATTACCTTTATTTTTTCATACATTCTCTTTCCTACTATAAATTCAACCACATCCCGAAGCTATCTTCTTCTAGTTGCGGGACGAAATCCGACAGTCAACTGTTGGCTCTAAATAACCAGCCCCGCAATAAGCTCAACTCTTCCATAACATAAAGGAGCCAGCTTGCGCGCGATTTTAATTAATTTTTATATTATTATTTTTACCTACAACCAAAACTTTCTCATCTTAAATATAAATAAATTTTATCCTTTTTTCTCTAAGATAAAAATATTAATTTTAATTTTTTCTATATTTATTCATTAATTTTCTATTATATTATTTAATACCTAATATTATTATATTTTAATGTGGCTTTTCATTAGCTTGTTTGAATTTAATATCTGTTTTTACCACACTCATTCTAATATAATTTAGATACAAATTAAAAATTATTTCAAGAGTAATTTTGACTTTATTGTTCATATTCCAAAATATGATTTTCTTATCATATTTCATAAAATAAATCTCATCTCAAATTCAATAATTCTTTCTATTTTCTAAATTAGACTGCATTCTCAAAAAAATTATGCTTTCAAACTTAAATTAATCGTACTCAATTCAGATATTAATCATAAAAAATATATTCTTTGTTGTTTGACATGCAATATCTAAATTTATAGTAATATTTGCGTATGAATATTCGTTTTCCTAATTTATCAATATCAATATAATTTTATTATTTTTATTATTAAAATATTTTATTGATTATTTAATTATTTCTTACCTTATAAATAATTTGTATATTTTATGTAAGATCTTATTTTGCTACCTGATATTTTTATTTTTTAAAGACAATAAATATTCCAAAATATAAATAGTCATAGGTTATCTCAATTTACATCTTCCTATATTTTTTATTTTTTATTTTTTATTTTTTAATTAATTTTGTTTACCTTCACATTTTTAGATAATATAGAAGAAAGTCTAGGAGTGGGTCTATATATATATATATATATATATTAGATTTTTATATTTTAACTTACTCCAAAGTATAAATAATCAAAGGTTATCTCAATTTACATCTTTCTATATTTTTTATTTTATAGTTTTTAATTAATTTTTTTTTACCTTCACATTTCTAGATAATATAGAAGAAAGTCTAGGAGTGGGTCAATATATATATATATTAGATTTGTCTAAGATCTATTTAGATTATGTAAAAGATTCATTCAACTACTTTCATTAATTATATTTCTATCTATAATTTCTAATTATTAATGTTTTCTTAAAATTGTCAAGTGGCTTCATTTTAGCTTGCCACTTGGCTTAACCACAATGCGTACTACTCTCCTTTTAATATAACTAGTATTAGTACACGCGCAATGCGCGGACACTAATTATGTCGGATTGTGTCACGACCCCAAACGTGGTCGTGATGGCGCCCAACACAATTGCTAGGCAAGCCCGACCATTGTAACACTCTCAACTCGAGTATGAAAACTCATCACCAATTAATTAGATATTTATAATAATTAGCAAGATTAATAATTCTGATAATAGATAAAAACAATACGGAAAGCCATAGTAATACCAATATAACTCCCAAAAGATCTGGGGTCACGGGTCTAGAGTCTCTAAATACAACTGAGTAATGAATTCTCAAAATACATAAGTCTAGGATGCGAAAATATAAATAGATAAGGGGGAGAAGTCGGGTCCTGCGGATGCCAGGCAGCTACCTCGACAACTCCTGAGATAATCTGGAGAGCAGCAACAATGCTACTAAGCCTCTGGTACACCTGAATCTGCACACATGGTGCAGAGAGTAAAATGAGTACTTCCAACTCAGTGAGTAATAAGCATATATAATGACTGAGAATGAGAATACCCGAAATACCACAATGTAAAGCTACAGACAACAATTTAGCATAATTAACGGTAAAAATGGCAACAAGACAATGACAGACAAATATCAATGTATGAATGCAATGCAATGCACATGACCGTTGCGGCGCGCAGCCCGATCCATTTGGGTACCCGCGCTCACTGTGGGGGGTTCAGACTCCGGAGGGGCTCCTACAGCCCAAGCGTAATATCATCGTAGCATTCGCTACGGCGTGCAGCCCGATCCACACTCAGTCCAGATATATGCATGTACGTCGCACGGGCACAGTCAAGTTTATCATTTTCAATTCCAATTATTAGAAATTATAGATTAAGTGTTTTAAACTTTAGAAATTTACTAGTCATTTTGAGACAGTGTTTAACTCAGGACTGATATCATGAAAACATCCTAAGCATCATGGAAACAGTGATAATAATCCCTAAGGGATCCAAACAATCGGCGCACAACCCAAACATACTCATAACAATCCAAGTAGGATGTTTACCAGTCAATTTCTAGTCAATAACACAGTATGAACATCACTCGGGACGGACTAAGCCATAGTCCCCAATGACAAACGACCCTGCACTCGCCATAGAGTACGTGTCTCGCCTCAATATAGCGTCACAGTGTGATATACCGGGGTTTCAAACCCTCAGGTCATCATCTACATCTATTACTCACCTCAAACCGGCCATAAGACTAGCTCGCAATGCCCTTTCCTCGTGAATCGACCTCCTCGCTCGTCGAATTTACAATAGGCTAAAGAAACATAACCCAATCAAAAGAATTCGAAAAACACCAAAAATTACGAAGTTGGCAAAACCCGAGCCCCGGTCCCACTTCTCAAAAAATTACGAAATTTATAGCACCGTATTCCTCGTCTCGCTACAAGTCCGTACATATAAAATTTACCAAAATCGGAGTCCATTTGCCCCTCCAAATTCCATTTTTACATTATAAACTCTCAAGCCCAAATTTACTCCACTTTGGGTAAATTTCCACTAATTTCCATGATAAATCTACCATGAACTGGAATAATTAGGTCAAGGAACTTACCTCCAATCGATTCTCAGTCAAAACCCTCGAAAATTCTCGCCCAAAGCTCTCCAAGTCGCTCAAAATGGTGGAAATTGCCTCTTGCTCGCGGATGAAATATAACCTTTAAAACCATTTCTGACCACAGTTAATTTCGCTCCTGCGGTCCCGCTTTCGCTTATGCGGGACCTCTTCTGCAGCCAAAAATCTGCTTATGCGGTTCTCACTTAAAAACCAACTCTTCGCTTATGCGACTCAAACTCCGCTTCTGCGGTTCTCTCAAAACCGCTTCTCTCCTGCGGACCCGCTGAAGCGACCGCCTTCGATTTATGCGGAATCACCCTAGCCCATGTCTGACCGCTTCTGCGACCCCTTACCCGCTTCTACAGAACCGCTTCTGCGGTCCATTTCCGCAGAAGCAGAAATACCAGATGACAGCAACACAGACCTGAAGCAAACTTCAAAAACTCTCGTTTAACCATTCGAATTCACCCCGTGGCCCCCGGAACCTCAACCAAAAACACATATGTGCCCCAATACCTTACTCAAACTTGCTCGAACCGTCAAAACACTATAGTTAACCTCAAAATCATCAAATTTCCTCAAATCAAAGCTTAAGTTCAACCAAAACTTCCGAAACTCGCATTTGATCAAAAACCCGACCAACCGATGTCCGAATGAACTGAAATTTTGCACACACATCCAAAATCACCTAACAAAGCTATTAAAAACTCTCTAAATTCCATTCCGACCCTCGGATCAAAATCTCACCTAACAATCGAAATTCGCCAAAATACTAACTTCGCCAATTCAAGCCTAATTCTACACCGGACCTCCAAAATCAATT
>MU673022.1:54923-70819 GCA_026770625.1 Nicotiana glauca
ATAATGGAAACTAGGAGCCCGTGCAACCGTACAATCTCCCGGATAAAAATCTCTGCTAGCTGCTCCGAAGAATAGGTAGTACACACCGGAATGAAGTGCGTGGACTTGGTCAGCCGATCCACAATCACCCAAATCGAATCAAACTTCCTCACTGTCTTACAAAATCCATAGTAATCTTCTCCCACTTCCACTCGAGAATATCCATGTGCTGAAGTACACCATCGGGCCTCTGATGCTCATACTTGATCTGCTGACAGTTGAGACACCGAGCTACATGACTCACAATATCCTTCTTCATTCTCCTTCACAAGTAATGATGTCTCAAATCCTGATACATCTTTGCGGCACCTGGATGAATAGAATACCGCGAGTTGTGGACCTTCTCCAATATCAACTCCCGAAGCCCATCCACATTGGGCACGCAAATCCGGCCCTGCATCATCAACACGCCATCACTATCAATAGTCACATCCCTGGCATCATCATGCTGAACCCTGTCCTTAAGGACAAGCAAATGTGGATCATCATACTGGCGCTCTCTGATGCGGTCATACAAGGAAGATCGGGAAACCACACAAGCCAACACCCGACTAGGCTCCGAAATATCTAGCCGCAACATCCGATTGGCCAAAGCCTAGACATCAACTGCAAAGGGACTCTCCCCAACTAGAATATACGCCAAACTATCCATACTCACCGCCTTCTGGCTCAAAGCATCGGCCACTACATTGGCCTTTCCCGGATGATATTGTCATAGTCCTTAAGTAACTCAAGTCACCTACGCTGCCTCAAATTAAGATCCTTCTGTTTGAACAAATGTTGAAGGCTGCGATGATTGGTATATACCTCACAAGATACGACATATAAGTAGTGCCTCCAAATCTTTAAAGTATGAACTATAGCAGCCAACTCTAAATCATGTACAGGGTAGTTCTTCTCATGAGGCTCCAACTGACGAGAAGCATATGCAATAACTCTACCCTCCTGCATCGACACGCATCCGATCCCAACTCTCGAAGCATCTCAATACACGGTGTAAGAACCTGAAGCTGATGGCAGAACTAACACTGGAGTTGTGGTCAAAGCAGCCTTGAGCTTCTGAAAGCTCTCCTCACACTCGTCTGGCCATACAAATGGTGCACCCTTCTACGTCAACTTGGTCAAGGGCGAAGCAATAGATGAAAAACCCTGAACGAACCGGCGATAATAACCTGCCAAACCGAGGAAACTCTTAATCTTTGTGGCTTAGGACGGTCTAGGACAACTCTACATCGCCTCTATCTTCTTCGGATCAACCTGAATACCATCAATAGACACCACGTGCCCCAGAAAAGCCACAGACCCAAACCAGAACTCACACTTGGAGAACTTTGCATAAAGCTTCTCCTCCCTCAATCTCTATAATACCACTCTCAAATAATGAGCATGCTCCTCCTGGCTACGCGAGTACACCAGGATATCATCAATAAAAATGATAACAAATGAATCCAGATACGGCCTAAACACGCTATTCATCAAATGCATGAACGCGGTTGGGGCATTAGTCAGCTCAAAAGACATAACTAGAAACTCATAATGCCCATATCTCATCCTGAAAGTTGTCTTCATAATATCAGAATCCCTAATCTTCAGCTGGTGATAGCCTGAACCGAGGTTAATCTTGGAGAATACCCTTTCTCCCTGGAGCTGGTCAAACAAATCATCAATGCGCGGTAGTGGATACTTGTTCTTTACTGTCACCTTGTTCAACTGCCTGTAGTCAATGCACATTCTCATTGTGCCATCTTTCTTCTTCACAAATAAGACCGGTGCANTTCTGAGTGCCCGGCACCAGATCAATACCGAAATCAATGTCCCTGTCCGGCGGCATGCCCGGCAGGTCTGCTGGAAATACATCAGGGAAATCCCTCACAACAGGCACAAAATCAAGACTAGGAGTCTCAGCTCCAACATCTCTCACAAAAGTCAAGTACGATAGACTACCTTTCCTAACCATCCGCTGGGCCTTTAGGAAGGAAATCACCCTGCTAGGAACATAGTCGGTCATATCTCGCCACTCAATCCTCGGAACACCTGGAATAGCCAACGTAACTGTCTTGGCATGACAGTCTAGAATAGCATGGTACGGAGATAGCCAATCTACCCAGATTCACATCAAAGTCTACCATGCCCAACAATAACAAGTCAACTCAGGTCTCCAGACCCCCAATAGTCACCAGACAAGATCGATATACATGATCCACAATAATAGTATCACCCATCGGGGTAGATACATGCACAGGCAAGGCAAGACAACCACGGGTCGCACCCAGATGATGGGCAAAATATAAAGACACATAAGAGTATGTAGACCCGGGTTCAAATAAAATAGAGGCATCCCTGTGGTAGACTGAGATAATACATGTGATAACAACATCTGATGCAATGGTGTCCCTCCTGTCCGAAAGAGCATAGAATCGAGCCTGACCACCACCAGATCGGTCTCCACCCCTAGGGCAACCCCTAGCTGTCTGGCCCCCACCCCAACCTAACTGGGAGGGTGCTAAAGTAGATGGAGTAGAAGAGGAGGGCTGATCCCTCTACTGAGACTGACCACCGCAAAGCCGAGGACACTGTCTCCTCATGTGGCCAAACTCACCACACTCGTAGCAACTACCCGGTGCTGGAGAAGGGGACTGAAGAGAACCCATCGCTGCTGAAGAACCCTGGGCTGAAGAAGTAGGAGTAGACCTCTGAGCTGGAAGGGCACTAAGTGAAGACTGGCCCTGCTGAACTCCCTGATGACCACGGCCTGAAGAAGCCCCACTGTACTCTGGGCGACCTGACTGAGGAGGTCTGAAGGAACGTCCTCTGCCACACTAGAACTGGCCCCTAGACGGAGCACCACTGAAACTACCTGAACCTCGAGGCCTCTTGGCCTCCCTCTCCTCACGCTCCCGGCGGCGATCTGTCTTAATATGTCGAGCCATATCAACTACCTCCTCAAATGAAGCGGCTACAACCCTCTCTCTAGTCATAAAAATGCGGATTGGATAGTTGAGGCCATCCACGAACCTCCTAATCCTCTCTCGATCTGTCGGGATCATCCAAGTAGCATGCCAAGCTAGCTGCGTAAACCTCAACTCGTACTAGGTCACAGTCATATCCCCCTGAATCAACCACTCAAACTAACGACACAGCTCCTCCTTGCAAGACTGAGGCACATACTTCTCCAAAAAGAGAGTGGAAAACTGCTGCCAAGTAAGGGGCGCTGCTCCAACAGGCCTACACCTCCCAAACTCCTCCCACCATGTAAATGCAGGCCCTGAGAACTGGAAGGTAGTAAAAGCCACACCACTCAACTCTAAGATCCCTGCGGTGCGAAGCATACGCTGACACTTGTCTAGAAATCCTTGGGCATCCTCGCCCTTAGTACCACTGAACGTCGAAGGCTGGAGTCTACCGAACCTCTCTAGTCGACGCTGCTCGTCGTCTGGCATAACTGGAACCTATAATCTGGAGCTAGTGCGACTGGCACAACTGGAGCAACTGGTGCAACTGGCTGGGCTGGGGCTTCTCCTGGTGTCTGCAATCCCTGAACAACCTGCTCGGGTGTGCGAGCTGCGAGGGTCTGATGACCACCCCCGATCTGTGAGGTAGCTGTTGCAGTAGTGGTTGAGACTGCCTGAGCCAAGCCAATGCAGATGGACAAGATCTGAGCTAAAGCCTCCTGGAGACTATGAATCACAATGGGCACTGCCGGTGCCTGAACAGGTGTTGCTGGAGCATCTACAACTGGAGGCTAGTCCTGAATGGGGCAAGCTGGTAGATCTGTAGGTGCTGCCCCTGCTGCTCTACCTCGACCACGACCGCGGCTTCTAGTAGGTGGTAATGGTGGTCGTCCGCCACGTCCGGTAGCACGGGTTCTCGCCATCTGCGAGAGAATAGAATGCAGAAATTTAGTTCGCGAATCAACAAAGCCGCACGACAAGGATTTCAAGAATATGAAGTGTTTCCTAAAGGACCTGCAGCCTCTCGATGATAAATACAGACATCTATGTACCGATCCGCGAGACTCTACTAACCGGCTCATGACTCATGAGGCCTAGTAACCTAAGCTCTGATACCAACTTGTCACGACCCCAACCGCGGTCGTGATGGCGCCCAACACAATTGCTAGGCAAGCCCGACCATTGTAACACTCTCAACCCGAGTATGAAAACTCATCACCAATTAATTAGATATTTATAAAAATTAGCAAGATTAATAATTCTGATAATAGATAAAAATAATACGGAAAGCCATAGTAATACCAATATAACTCCCAAAAGATCTGGGGTCACGAGTCTAGAGCCTCTAAATACAACTGAGTAATGAATTCTCAAAATACATAAGTCTAGGATGCAAAAATATAAATACATAAGGGGGAGAAGTCGGGTCCTGCGGACGCCAGGCAGCTACCTCGACAACTCCTGAGATAATCTGGAGAGCAGCAACAACGCTACTAAGCCTTCGGTACACCTGAATCTGCACACATGGACCAGGGAGTAAAATGAGTACTTCCAACTCAGTGAGTAATAAACATATATAATAACTGAGAATGAGAATACCCGAAATACCACAATGTAAAGCTACAGACAACAGTTTAGCACAATTAACGGTAAAAATGGCAACAACACAATGACAGACAAATATCAATGTATGAATGCAATGCAATGCACATGATCGTTGCGGCACGCAGCCCGATCCATTTGGGTACCCGCGCTCACTGTGGGGGTTCAGACTCTGGAGGGGCTCCTACAGCCCAAGCGCAATATCATCGTAGCATTCGATGCGGCGTGCAGCCCGATCCACACTCAGTCCAGATATATGCATGTACGCCGCACGGGCACAGTCTAGTTTATCATTTTCAGTTCCAATTATTAGAAATTATAGATTAAGTGTTTTAAACTTTAGAAATTTACTAGTCATTTCGAGACAGTGTTTAACTCAGGACTGATATCATGAAAACATGCTAAGCATCATGGAAACAGTGATAATAATCCCTAAGGGATCCAAACAATCGGCGCACAACCCAAATATACTCATAACAATCCAAGTAGGATGTTTACCAGTCAATTTCTAGTCAATAACGCAGTATGAACATCACTCGGGACGGACTAAGACATAGTCCCCAATCACGAACGACCCCGCGCTCGCCATAGAGTACGTGTCTTGCCTCAATATAGCGTCACAGTATGATATACCGGGGTTTCAAACCCTCAGGTCATCATCTTAAACCGGCCACAAGACTAGCTTGCAATTCCCTTTCCTCGTGAATTGACCTCCTCGCGCGTCGAATCTGGCCAAAACCATAACGAATACATTACAATAGGCTAAAAAAACATAACCCAATCAAAAGATTAGAAAAATACCAAAAATCACGAAGTTGGCAAAACCCGAGCCCGGGACCCACTTCTCGAAAAATTATGAAATTCACATCACCAGATTCCTTGTCTCTCCATGAGTCCGTACATATAAAATTTACCAAAATCATAGTCCATTTGCCCCTCCAAATTTCATTTTTACTTTATAATCTCTCAAGCCCTAATTTACTCCACTTTGGGTGAATTTCCACTAATTTCCATGATAAATCTAACATAAACTCGAATAATTAGGTCAAGGAACTTACTTCCAATCGATTCTCAGTCAAAACCCTTGAAAATTCTCGCCCAAAGCTCTCCAAGTCGCTCAAATATAGTGGAAACTACCTCTTGCTCGCGGATGAAATATAACCTTTAAAACCCTTTCTGACCATAGTTACTTTCGCTCATGCAGTCCCGCTTCCGCTTATGCGGGACCGCTTATGCGGCCAAAAATCCGCTTATACGGTTCTCACTTAAAAACTAACTCTTCGCTTATGCGACTCAAACTCCGCTTCTGCGGTTCTCTCAAAATCGCTTCTGTATTAAAATGTCCGCTCCTGCGGACCCACTGAAGCGACCGCCTTCCGCTAATGCGGAATCACCCTAGCCCATGCCTGAACGCTTCTGCGACCCCTTACCCACTTCTGCGGTCCATTTTCGCAAAAGCAGAAATACCAGATGACAGCAACACAGACCTGAAGCAAACTTCAAAAACTCTCGTTTAACCATTCGAATTCACCCCGAGGCCCCCGGGACCTCAACCAAAAACACAGATGTGCCCCAATACCTTAGTCAAACTTGCTCGACCTGTCAAAACACTATAGTTAACCTCAAAATCATCAAATTTCCTCAAATCAAAGCCTAAGTTCAACCAAAACTTCCGAAACTCGCATTCGATCAAAAACCCGACCAACCGATGTCCGAATAACCTGAAATTTTGCACACATATCCAAAATCACCTAATGAATCTACAGAAACTCTCGGAATTCCATTCCGATCCTCGGATCAAAATCTCACCTAACAACCGGAATTCGCCAAAATACTAACTTCGCCAATTCAAGCCTAATTCTACACCAGACCTCCAAAATCAATTCCGATCACGCTCCTAAGTCACAAATCATCCCCCGAAGCTTACCGAATTACCTAAATTCACATACGAGCTCTCTAACTAGATAGTCAACTCCCAGATGACTTTTCCAGAAATAAGCTTCCCTTTAAGAGACTAAGTGTCTCATTTCCATCTAAAACCAATCCAACTCTACCCGATCACCTCAAACACTGATATTGAAACATAGAAAAGTATAATATGGGGGAAACGGGGCGGTAACTCACATGACGACGGGTCGGGTCGTCACAGATTGTGATTTGGATTATTTGAATTATGTATAAATAACTTTAAAATATAAACCTTCCAGATAAATTTTATATATAATTATTAGATATTAATTAAGAAGCAGGACATGAAACCATTTCGCAAATCTCATAGTGGATAACCTGCTTTCTTTTTCAATAATTATATAATCCAATAGGTTAATTTTAATACTTGAATTTCGTTTCGCTATCAATATTAAAAATTACTAACTATGTCATGTGGTGATTTGTCTCGTTTGAACATATTAAATTATATTAATTTAATAAAATTCTCAGTATGAGTTTTTTTTTATCTCAAGCTTAAATAAGTCTTATTCTTTTAAATTTTACACATTTTTTTTGTTCTTTACTTATAATAATTATATTATTTAATATTTAATATTATTATACTTTCATGTGATTTTTTCGGCTAACTAATCGACTTAATATTTTGCTTATTATTCTTTTAATAATTATTATTTTTTATTCTTGAAATTTAATATATTTTACGTTTCTATCCTCTTACTCGAAACTATTTTACTATTTAAATCAATCAATAATATTTTTAAATATTATTTAATTATTTATTTTATTTTATTTTAAATTAATTTAAAGTATAAATATTCTCACATTATATCTATTTTCTTTATACAGTCTCTTCCCTACTAAGAAATTTTTAATTGATATTTTACCTATAATCAAAATAATATTATATTTGACTTTTAGTTGTAACTTTGATTAGCATAAAATATTAATATATAAGTTCTTTGATTATTATATTCCAAATCTATCAGGTTTTTTTATATTTATTTTTTTGTATTACATGCAATAAAAAAACTCTCTTTTAGTTTCAACATACAAAATTTGACTTTTAATTTTAGTTAATAAAATTCCTTATATTAGATATGAATTTTATATTTGTTAAATGTTAATTCTATATCTAGTAAGACTTTAATTTTTGGTGCCACTTATTTAGTATTATTATCCATTACTATCCTTTAATATAATATAGATAAATCTAGAAATTTTTTAATCTTAAAATAATTACCTATTTTATTTTTAAAATAATGCTTGAATTCTTAAGTTATTTAATTTATCAATAGTATTTTTAAGTATTTTATTTTAATTTATTTTATTTTCTATACTAATTCTTATCATAAATATTCTCACGCTATTTCTAATTTATTTTTAATACGGAAAAGGGCTTAAAGTACCTTTATTGTATGCTAAATGATGTATAAAAATTCTCCGTCCATCTATCCGTCTAAACATATATAGGATATTAATTTTATTGTCAAAATTACCCCCGCGACTTATGACGCTTCATGTGGGCCTCTCATTAAATGATGTGGCATTTTTTTATTTGTCCACGTGGCTCAGTGGGCTGAAATTATATTTGGGTAAATTTTGACCCATTTAACCGATCTGACCCACTCTTTTTTATGTAGATCAGCTCTCCCTACAGTGTGACTGCCGTGAACAGTAACACATTCGTGCTTTAATTCACACTGCTCCGCCGTCCGTCGGTGAAAAGCTACCGGACCACCACCAAAAGATGTGCCTTCCAATTACGCACCAACCTCAGGAAACCATTTCCCAAAATAATTTTCCAACTTCTACAGATTTGCAGAATGGTGTTGGGATCACTGTAGTGCAAAATTGCCTGGGAGTTCAAACTATTTCCTTGCTCGTTTCTGGGACAAATCGATCCATTCCAAGCACTCGAGATTCTTCTCCAAGTCCATATCAATCTCTCCACCAAAATTTGGAGGATTTCACTATCGAAATTGGGAGCTCCGATCATCTGAACAGTCCAAAAATGCACCATATGGCCGCACATGGAGTTTTGGTGAACCAATTGACCCAAGACCAATGCCAAATGCTTCCTTCTGTTCAGGAGATCGTTTCCAACTCATCAAATACAAACTTCATCAGTTCAATCTCCACAACAATTCAAAACGATAATTTTGTAGATTCGGAATCACCTGGTGTTCGACAAAATGCCTTAGCCAATTCCCCAACTCAAATGGTTGGTACTGATGTTCCTCAAGCTTTTCATGATCGTAATGAAGTCAGTCATCAACCTAATTCTCATGAAGCAATTCAGAAAAAGAGTGATCGAACACTTTCTTCCCCTTCAGTTCCTCATATGATCGTCAATGGTGTTCAAGCTATTCAACCCGAATTTGAACCCATCAGATGACGTAAATGTTGAAACAATTTATGCTAGATTTTTTAATTTTACTCAAATTTGTTTTTGGACAAGAGTGTCACGTGGCCCAGTAAAAAGACGCCAACACGTTAATTTGAAGGCCTGGTTGGTCTGCCTTTAGATGTAAGGGTATTTTAATTAATAAAATTAACGTAGTATGTACTTTTGGACTAACAGATGGACGGAATGTGTATTTTTGGACTGATAGATGGACCGAGACTTATAGTAAACCATTTATCAAATAATAGGGGTAGTTTACGCCTTTTTTCATTTTTAATATTTTTAAATTCTTATTTTATTTGTTAGACATAAGTTGCGTAGTATTATCCATAATATCATCTTTCTCATCATAATAGAAAAATAATAACTTTTTCATCTCAAATTTAAATATGGTTTATCATTTTTTTTATGATGAAAGTTTTGATTAATTTCACTCTATTTATTCCTTATTTTTGATATTCTATTATTTAATACATAATATTATTACATTGTTATGTGGCTTTCATTAGCTTGTTTAATTTAATATCTATTTCTACCGCACTCATTTTAGTATTAATCATAAAAGTTAATTTCTTATTTATTTGAACACATTATTCCTAATGATAATATTTTCACTATCATTTTATTTCTCTTATCACGACCCAAAATTTACTAAGGGTCGTGGTAGCGCCGGACACCTCTGTCATGCAAGCCAACTAAATTATCAATAAAATTCTCTTTTAATACATTTAAAAATCTAGGATTTTTCCTTTCATTTTTCAAAATTAAAGCAATCTTTACTTCAAGTCAAATTAAGTAATAACTATTAGTACACATCTTTCGAAAAACCATCCCAGAACCCGGTGTCACAAGTGCATGAGCATCTATTGATAAGGAAAATAAAATACAACATATATCCGAAATACAGTGGACTGGGAATAAACAATAAAAATGCTGAAAGGAACTACACTAGTTGCGGGTCGTCTCGAACAATGCAGCTCACCTAGTCCCAGAATCATCCGCGCTGCTACACCCAGTAGGCCACTAGAGATACATATACTTGTGCAATAAAAATACACAGTAGTGTAGTATGAGTACGTAAACAACGTGTACTCAATGCGTATCCCGCCTAATCTCTAAGAAGTAGAGACGAGATGGTCAACTTTGACACTTACTAGTGGTCCAATAATAATATACTAAATGTGTGAGGAAATCAGGGATTTATCTAGCATATATATCTCATAAAGCAAGGAAACAGGTAACACCTTCTCAAGTAATCAAGGATTTTCAAGGTTTACTTTTCTTTATTTTATCAATTTATATCAAGCCATGGAAGGCAGCATCAACGTATAAAATTCTCAGGCAACGATATATAAATCATGCGCAAATCATGCTGAGGAGATGGTCCGATCCAATAAAAATAAACTGTGCACTTGCAGAGGGTCGACGGCGTGCCTATAGATGCAGCTATTTAATCTGCCGAGGCGTTCAGCCTGTTCCAAAATAAACACATAGAGACATTCAGTCAAGAAGCCAACATGGGGCAATTATTCAAGGAAGAACAAATTCTCTTTTAACAAATTAAGAAAAATGAGGTTTAGATCTTGTTGGAAATTCATTTACTATTTTGATGTGGTTTAAGCAATTCAACTGTCTATAAGATTACGAATATTCCAAGTATAGCATGATTTTGGGTCCTAGACTACCCGGACAATAGCATAATAGTAGCTATGTACGGATTCTCGTCACCTCGTGCGTACGTAGCCCCCACAAATAGGTGCACATAACCAATTTAACTCACCTATGGGGTAAATTCCCCCTCACGAGATTAGAAAGGAGACTCGCCTCGCTCCGAAGATCCATAAACGGCCTCCAAGCCTTCCTGACGACTCGAATCGTTGCCAAATGTTCCGAAACTAGCCAAATAACGGCAAACTAATAAGAATATACTCGAATACTTGCTAACAATTCAAATTATACAAATCTCCAACTTCGCTTAGTGAAATGACCAAAATATCCTCGGGCCCATGTGCTCGGATTCCGAAATTTCTTGAAGATATACACTACCCATAGCTTCACTAGCTCAAATATATAATTCACTCCTAATTCCATGCTCAAATTTGTAGCTAAATTCCAAGAAAATCATTTTTCTAGGTCTTCCTCTAACCCTCAATTTTTTACCCATTTACATGCTAAAATCTATACATAATCAATGTATTTAACTCATAATAGGTGGGATTAGCTTACCTTATCATTGATGAATGAATTCCTCTCTTGAATCCTCCAAGAATAGCCCCCAAGCCAAGAAAATGTGAGAGAAATGGCCAATCCCCGACTTTAAAATAACCTTTTGCCTCCAGGTCTTCTCGCTTCTGCGACTCCTCCACCGCAGGTGCAGTCCCGCTTCTATGAAAAAATGAACACATCTGCGATCCCAGCCTAGCCGCCCCAATCCGCTTTTGCGATAAGCCTACCGCTTCTGCGGATTCCTGACCGCATAAGCGGTCCCTGCTCCTTTACTCCCAACCGCTTTTGCGGTTCCTTCCTCGCTTCTGTGGGGCCGCTTCTGAGGTCCCAATTCCACAGAAGCAGAATTACCAACAACCAGCAACTTCAGCCTTTCAAAATTCCATTTTTGATCTGTTAACCACCCGGAATCCACCCGAGGCCCCCCGGGACCCCAACCAATCATACCAAATAGTCCCTAAAACACATTACGGACTTGCTCGAGGCCTCAAATCACATCAAACAATGCTAAAATAATCATTCGACATCCGATCCAAGCTTTATGAACCTTGAAATTTTCAACATATATTTTCGATGTTTATGTAACGACCCGACCGGTCATTCTGAGCCCTTGTATGTCGTTCAGCAGTCTCGGGCCATGAGCAGCTTCATTTCAAGTATTATGACTTCTTCGCATGGTCGGAATTGGAATTCAGAAAGATCGAAGTTAAATTTAAATGAAAATTCTCATTTCATAAGCTTAAAGTTGAAAGAATGAACTAGGATTGGATTTTTGAGTAAACAACCTCAGAATCGGGATCTGAAGGTTCCAGCAGGTTCGTATGATGATATCGGACTTGGGCGTATGCCCATGCCCAGTTCGGGTTTTGGATAACCCGGGAGCGTTTTGGTGCCTATTGTGTAAGTTAGCATTTTGGAAGAAATTTCTTAAGTTTGGCTTGAAGTGTATTTCAGCATTATCGATGTCCGTTTGGAATTCCGAGACTGGGAGTAGCTCCGTACGGTGATTCTGGAGTTGGGAGCGCGATCGGAAGTGAATTCGGAGGTCCGTGGGTTATTTTGAAGCCATTTGGCTAAAGATAAAAATTTGAAAGTTTTTGAGAAGTATGACCGGAAGTGGACTTGTTGATATCGGGGTCGGAATCCAATTCCAAAAGTTGGAGTAGGTCCGTAATGTCAAATATGACTTGTGTGCAAAATTTGAGGTCAATCGGACGTGATTTGATAGGCTTAATCATCGAAAATAGAAGTTAGAAAGTTTAAAATTCATAAAGCTTGGATTGGAGGTCGATTGATGATTTTAACATTGTTTGATGTGATTTGAGGCCTCGATCAAGTCCGTAATGTGTTTTGGGACTGGTTGGTATGATTGGATAGGGTCCTGGGGGCCTCGGGTGGATTTTGGGTGGTCAACGGATCGAAAAATGGATTTGAGAAAAAGCTGAGGTTTGTTGGTTGCTGGTATTTCCGCTTCTGCGGAATGGGAGCCGCAGGAGCGGTTTATGGTCGAGGCTTGGAGACCATAGATGCGGTCAAGGATCCGTAGAACCGGGACCGCATCTACGGAGGGAAGATCGCAGAAGCGAAACGAGAGGCCCAGTGGAAGCCGCAGAAGCGGCTGGTTTTTCCGCTTAAGCGAAACCGCATAAGCGGTAATATTTCCGCAGAAGCGGAAATGTCTGGGGGCAGAGGGGTTGTTTTAAGTCGGATTTTGGTCATTTCTTCTTCATTTTTCACGGCTTGGGGCGATTTTTGGAGAGTTTCAAAGAGTGATTTCGTCATTTATGTTAAGGTAAGTTATCCCCATCACTCTTGAGTTGAATATATCAATTATATATGGCTTTAAGCATGGAAATTAGAGTAAATATTGAGGTTTTGGTTGAAAACCTAAAAAAATTTAATCTTGGATTTTAGCCACGATTTGAGTATGGAATTAAGAGAAAAATAATATATTTGAGTTCCTAAGGTTATGGGTAAACTTTATTTTCGAAAAGTTTTGGATTCCGGGCACGTGAGCCCGAGGGCGTTTTGGTCAACTTTCCAATCGGGATTAGGGATTGCTATAAATTAGTTTGTAATGAATATTTGAGCATATATTAATGGATTTGCGTAACCATTGGCTAGTCTTGGAGCGTGGTGCATCAATTGGAGTCCTCGGAAGAATGTAGAATGCCGATTTTGAGTCTTCGGAGGGAGGTGAGTCTCCTTTCTAATCTTGTGAGGGAGAATTTACCCTATAAGTGAGTCAAATTGGTTGTGTTCTCCTATTTGTGGGGGCTACGTACGCACGAGGTCACGAGAGTCCGTGCGTAGCTACTATTATGCTATTGTCCGGGTAGTCTAGGACCCAAAAGCATGTTATACTTGGATTATTTGTGAACCCATTGATGGCTTGAATTGCCTAAATCACATTAAATTAGTAAATGAATTTCAAAGGGATTAAGCTTCATTTCTTAAAATTGTTAAAGGAGAATTGGTTTTATTTTAATAAATATTCCCTGATAAGCTCTTATTTGACTGATTGAGCATGTATTCTTATGTGTACCTGCGTCGCATGCATGATTCGCGAGCAGGGTATGTGTTTATTTCTGGAACGGGCCGAACGCCTCGGCAGATTAAATAGATGCATCTATGGTAAGGGCCGCTCGACCCTCAGCAGTGCACAATTTACATTTCTGTTGGAGCGGGCCGTCAACCTCGGCATGATTTGCGCATGTTTGTGCTGTTGTCCTGAACTTATTTAAGTTGTCACTTCCTCACCCTGGCTCGAGATTTATTTTTTAATAATAAATAGGACCTATGGAAAATTCCTATGAAAGAATTATGTGTTTACTTTTTTCCTCTATTTGGATTAAAATCATGTTTATAAAATAAATCCACTGTTTAATATATTTATTAAGGATGAATAATTATTGGGCCACTAGAGAGTGTCAAAGTTGACCATCTCGTCTCTACCCGTTCGGGATTAGGCGGGATACGCATTGGGTACACGTTGTCTTTATACTCATACTACACTTATTGTGCATTTTGTTGCACAGGTATATGTGACTCCAGTGGCTTACTAGGCATAGCAGCACGGATAATTCTGGGACTAGGTGAGCTGCATCATTCGAGACGGCCGCAGCTAGAGTAGTCCCTTCCTTTGTACTGTATTTACTTTCCGTTAACTGTATCTCGGGCGGATGTTGTATTTTATTTCTCTTATCAGTAGATGCTCATGCACTTGTGACACCGGGTTCTGCGATGGTTTGGAGTATTGTATTAATTGCTTAACCTTTAAATTTGATTTGAAAATATATTCTTTAAAATTTCTAAATAATGAAGGAAAATCCTGTATTTCAAAAGTGTTAAAATGAGACTAACTTAAAGTATTTGAGTTGGCTGGCCTGACAACGGTGTCCAGCGCCACCACGACCCTTAGTGGATTTTGGGTCGTCACAGTTTAACCCTATAAAATCATGTTCGATTGACCTCAAATATTGCACACAAGCCATATTTGACATTACGGACCTACTCCAATTTCCGGAATCAGATTCCGACCCCGATATCAAAAAGTCTACCTCCGGTCAAACTTCTCAAAACTTTCAAATTTCTATCTTTAGCCAAATGGCTCCAAAATGACCTACGGACCTCCGAATTCACTTTCGATCGCGCCCCAACTCCAGAATCACCATACGGAGCTATTCACAGTTTGGGAATCCCAAACAGACATCGATAACACTGAAATGCACTTCAAGCCAAACTTATGAAATTTCTTCCAAAATGCCAACTTCCACAATAGGCGCCAAAATGCTCCCGGGTCATCCAAAACCCGATCCGGGCATACTCCCAAGTACGAAATCATCATACGAACCTGCTGGAACCATCATATCTTGATTCCGAGGTTGTTTACTCAAAATTCCAATCTTAGCCATTTTCTCCAAATTAAGGCTTCTCAAAATGAGAATTTTCATTTAAATTTAACTCCGATCTTTTTGAATTTCAATTCCGACCATGCGTACAAGTCACAATACCTGAAATGAAGCTGATCATGGCCTCAGCCTACTAAACGACGTGCTAGAGCTCAAAACAACCGGTCGGGTCATTACATTCTCTCCCACTTAAACATACGTTCGTCCTCGAACATGCTGAGAACTATACTGAAGTAGTCTGAAATTGCTATTTAACTTCTCATGCACCTTCCCATGCTACCACTGTCACACCTCCTTTTTACGCTACCACACCCGTGAAGGGATGTAGTAAAGGGATTTTTTCTAATTAAAGGACAAACAAAACGGGATTCATTTATTAATAGATTCAGAGTCGCCACTTGGGAGATTTATGGTGTCCCAAGTCACCGACTTTATTTAACAGTCCGCGAACCAGAAATCTAGATAAGGAATTCTGTTAACCCGGGAGAAGGTGTTAGGCATTCCCGAGTTCCGTGGTTCTAGCACGGTCGCTCAACTGTCATATTTGGCTTAATTATCTTATTTATACATGCTTTAACTTATGTGCAAATTTTTACTTTTAACCGCTTTTATTCAAATTATTAAAGAAAATTAAACGTCGTTTAAAATACATTTTCGGATCGCGTCACATGAAATATACCCGCAATCCTAAACATATTTGACTCGATGTTTTGGGATTTGGATTTGGGTCGCGTGAAATGCACACCCGAGTTTAAGAAGGTAAGATTATTAAAGACGCGCCTAAAGAGACTAACGCCTTATTATTTTGGGAAA
>MU673023.1:6406-43073 GCA_026770625.1 Nicotiana glauca
TTCCTCGGTTCGGGATTAATTCGGTGACTTGAGACACCATTATATTCTCAAGTGGCGACTCTAAAAAATTTTAAATAACTAATCCCGTTTCGACCGTCCTTTAATTGGAAAAACTCTTTTGTGTTTATATCCCTTTCGCCGGGGTGTAAGCGCCGCTAAAAAAGAGGTGTGACAACTGGAAAGGTCCGTACATGGTTCACAGGGTACTGATAGGAGGAACACTCATACTCGCATAAATGGATGGAGAAATCTGGCCAAAACCGATCAATTCAGACGCAGTTAAGAGATACTATGCCTAGATTATTTTACATTTCCTCGTCTGATGTAGTTGAACTACGCTTGACCTGATTCGCGTTTAAGAGGGGATACGTAGGGAGCCTTATGGGTTCGGTCATATCATAATAAAATTTCCATTTTCCCCCCAAGGTTTTTTATTCTGGGGCAAAATTCGAGGAGGACCCTCAAAATTCCGGAGCGAGCTCAACCAATGCCATCGCATGTGTCAGACGATCAATAATCAGTTAAGAAACTGAGGCAGAATTTTGAGAAGGATTCTCAAAATTCCAAAGAAGATTCAACAAACCCTATTATCCACAAACAATCAAAAGATCACCCACCAAACAGGGGCAGAATTTTGAGGAGGAGCCTCAAAATTCCAACATAAGAGGGCTGCAATGCCTTGAGACGTGATACAGTCTAGTTCATCTAAATGTATCAATATATTTATGAAATAACTCTATTTTTATCAAATTGCATATTTTTGAAAACTCTATTTCCATAGCAGTTAGTTGTCACCCAGGGGAACTCGAAAGGCTTTCAAAACGGAGCAGAGCAAACCCAATTGCCAGAGGCACGAACCAACCTTTCCCCAAAAAAACTCACAATTTTTCTTTGAACGTAGGCACATCCGACGTAATGATACATCCATGTAGCAAGATCACTATCAATCAAGCCATCAGGCACCAAATATATCTCCAACTAAGAAATATACTACTCTTATTTGCTACGAGCTCTTTGCATGAGACTAATCCGTGCCTTCATCTTGCATGAGGCTAATCCCTGCCTCCATAACTGCATGAGGCTAATCCTTGCCTCCATATTTGCATGAGTCTAATCCATGAATCCACACCTACACGAGGCTAATCCTTGCTTCCATATCTGTATGAGTCTAATCCCTGACTCCATGCCTGTACGGCACTAATCCTTGCCTCCATATCTGTACGAGTCTAATCCTTGACTCCATAAATGCACGAGGCTAATCCTTGCCTCCACACCTGCATGAGGCTAATACTTGCCTCCATAACTACATGAGTCTAATCCTTGACCCACTACCTGCATGAGTCTAATCCTTGACTCCCTATCTGTATGAGGCTAATCCCTTCCTCTATAACTGCATGAGGTTAATCCCTGCCTCCATAACTGCATGAGGCTAATCCTTGCCTCCATATCTGCATGAGTCGAATCCTTGACTCTATACCTGCACGAGGCTAATCCTTGACTCCATAACTGCATGAGGATAATCCCTACCTCTATAACAATATGAGGCTAATCCTTGCCTCTCCATCTACATGAGTCTAGTCCTTGACTCCCCACCTGCATGAGGCTAATCTGTGCCTCTATATTCGTGTGAGGATAATCCCTGCCTCCATACTTGCATGATTCTAATCCTTGACTCTATACCTACATTAATCTAATCCTTGACTCCATATTTGTATGAGGCTAATCCTTGCCTCCATATTCGCATGAGGCTAATCCCTGCCTCCATACTTGCATGAGTCTAATTCTTGACTCCTTATCTGTATGAGAAATACCTGCCGCTCTGCCTGCATGAGGCTATTCCTTGACTCCCTATTTGCATGGGACTAAGCATTATCCCTTTTCGCACAAATTTTACTTTATTTCTAGCACCATCTATTTTCTCTTCTATCGAACTAAGTTGTGTCCTCCATTTTTCAAGACTAAGACTTGTCTTGTTAACATCATATTATTGCATATCATGGGATAAAATATCACCAATATGTCAAAAGGCATCATAGTCTAAAGGCATCATCCTCATAGCCGAAAGACACCATGTCATGGCCTGAGGATCTCTCAAATTGGATATGATTATTCAAATGCGTCATGGTTTGGAGGTACCATCTTCATTGACTGAGAACACCATTTCATGACCTGCAAATCCCTCACTGAACATTTCATGGCCCAGGACATCATGGTCGGAGGACACCATCTTCAACCGTCTGAAGACAACCTTCATGGTCCAAAGGGAATTTGCTTCATGTTTAAATTTCCGCAAATACATGTTTTATCTGTAGGTAACCAATAAGCAACCGCTATCATAGCAGGAGCAATCTCGCTCCAGCTCCCCCCAAACTGTCTCGAGCCTTAACTACTCACCATAACTGCTTCCGCTTTGCATGCCTGTTCTTATAATAATTTCATCGGCATATTCCGCAGATGGCTCCAGAACTACACATGACATGATTCCTGTAAAACTAGGGATATGTAGGCAACTCAAAGACCGAAGTCCGGCCTTTGTCTTTCAAAGCGTTCCGTCCGGTCAAAATTGGCCATCATTTCTTTACCCGAAAACTCTTTCATCCTTCCCGAGTAAAGAGGGGCAGCTGTTGATACCCAATTTTTCTCTATATATTTTTATTATACATAATACTTTTAAAATAGCATATATATATACATATATAAGCATGAACACGGTCTTTACAATTTTTCTGTAATTTTAAAGGTTTTAAATTTATTTATTTCTTCCTTTTTTACTTATAAAAATTCCAATAATTACCCTTCGAATAATTGTTATTTAACCATCTAAATCATATATTTATGCCAAAATATTGCTTAAATATTTTTTTATATATTTTTTTCAATTGTATTTATATTTTTAAAGCCAAATTGCATATAATTTCAATATTAGCCTCATTAATAAACAATTACGTTTTATATGCATAAAATGATCTTCTATATTTTTAAAATGTTAAATACCTATATTAAATATTTTTAGTACACAAAATTAGTTTTTAGAAATCATCTAACATTTATTATAAATTATATAGGGTTAAATTTGCTATTTTCAACATAGCCAAATTGCATTTCAATTTTAGCCTCAACTAAACCTAACACCCAGCCCATTTCATATTAAACCACCCGACCCAGACCTTAATTACACTTCCCTGACGCAAAGCCCTATCAGATCCTGATCGTTGATCTAAAAGATCAACGGCCCTTGTTCGTTCTTTCCTTTTTATCGTTAACCCTAATCATTTTCTACACACCGCTACCCTCAAATCCTCTCTACTCTTAATACACTCTCAACCTAACTCTAGCCCTTTATCATCCAACCTCCCTTCTCCGGTCATCTCCGATGACCTCTCATCGTATCCTAAGCCTCCAATGGCTTCTCTCATGCCATGCCTGCCTTCTCTAAGGTTTTCAAGGGCCCATGGCCATGCTGATTCGCACCTAGGGTTTGTCACATGTATGTTCTTGGCTACTACAGTATGATTTCAAGTAAAATCATACTGTATTTGCAATGATCCTTGGGTTTTCTAAGCAAGTTCTTTATCTCTATGTGGATTTCCTTCGAAACCCTAATCTCTTTTCTATATCTCCTAGATCTGTGATGATTTGAGTTTATTTATTCAATGTTTTACACTTTCCTTGAGATTCTTTACAAGAATCATTGATTTTAACTATTTTTCTTCTCCTTCTAAAACTAGGGTTTTTCTGAACTTCTTTTAAAACCTTGTTTAACTGATTCTTTTTGTAAAACATCTATTTCTTGCATTATTTTAACTTATTCTATGAGTTTATTACTTCTTTAGCACGTCTATGTTGAAAGCCCTAATTTTCTAGGCTTCTTCATTTGGTTCTGTGTATTAGCATGACTAATCGGTTCTTGTTTGAGTTTCTGTGACTATCTTGCCTCGAATATGTTTCTAATGAGTTTCTTAGCCTAACTTACATAAACTCAATGTGCTTGTGTTCATCTTGACTGTTCAAGACTTGCCTCTTTCTATCATTGTTTTCTTTCACAGTACCACTCCCAACAATGAGAGTTGTAGAGCCATCAGCAAGCATTAGCTTACCCAATGATGTTTATGGGTTAAGTGAAGAGTGTTGTTTAACCTTCATGTTTGCTATGTCTCGTTATTCCTATCCTATTTTATTTATATGCTAAAACATTGACTCATGACGCTCTCTTTGATTGATTCTGAGTTCCCTGTTTCTTGGCTTGATTTGAAAACTTTCCTTTAGACCTTCGATTCTTCCAGTTTAAACTTGGCTTAACTGCTTATTCATGGTAACCTATGTCATTCTCTTTAAATCAGTAATTTCGAGTCCTTGATTAACTTATTTGATATATGATAATTCTCGATTATTTTTATATTTTGCAACCTTATTTAGTTTTCTTGCCTTGTTTGGGTTAACCGTATTATTTGCTGATTGTTCACTAACTGTTTCCTTAATTGAATCCTCATGTATTTACCCCTAATTATCTATTTTGTACCTAATGCCTTACTTGATTTCTTTCCTTAAACATTTTCTGCCCATTACCGTTGGTTAATTACCCCTTAATTAAGGGAGTACTTGCATTGGTTTGATTCTAATTAGTACATGGTTCCTTAATTATTGAGGAACTTTGATTCTTACCTTATTTTCTGCCTGTTTCCAAAACTATAAATACCATGCTCTTTCACTAACACAACACACGAAGACATTGGTTCAAAAAAAACTCTCTCACACTTGAAACTTTTATGCTTTCTCTCTTTGGTTACTTGCTATTATTCTGAGTTAGCTGGTTGCAAGCCAAGGCTAACCATTATGCTTTCTTGTTCCTCACATTTGTGTTTACTATCTATTTGCTGGTATGATTTCAATTCAAGTCCCAAAACCAATATGCTTCTTTTACTACTTCAGTTTATCATGTTTCTATCTGTGGTTCTGTTGTTCCACATGCAATTGACATGTTTACATTACTGCTTTATTTAGAATGCTAGTCTAACCTTATTAGGGATTGTCATGTTTCTATCTATGGTTCTGTTGTTCCACATGCAATTGACATGTTTACATTACTGCTTTATCTAGAATGCTATTCTAACCTTATTAGGGATTTTCAAACAACTTCTACCATCCCCTAGTAGTCTGTCTCAACATGACTCTACCCTGCTTTGAATGCTTGTCTACTTGTTATCCAGTTTTGATATGCAAATTGATCTGTTACTTAAATGGTTAATTCTATGATTGTTTCTGAAACTCCTAGTATATTGGTACCAATAGCTATACCTAAACACCTTAAACCCAACAAAAACTGCTATGCTCCTGATACTATGTGCTCTATGTGTACCCTAATTCCCATTCCCCTATGTGAAGGACTGTTCTTTGAGTATTGCTGAACTTGTTTGACTAACCTGCTGTTTGTTTAATTACACCACTATTTTCAAAAGTTGTTTACAAAAATGTATTGTTTTCCTACTAAAATCCTTTCAAACTATGTCAAGCACTTTCACTCTATTCCTAAGTCCCTAGGTTCTACTCGCTCCAGTTGTGTACTATTTTGGGATCCTTTTGAGAACCCTTTAAACTCTGGCACATTGAGACTGGACTTTCCACACTCCACTTACTTAATTTGGTTACAAAGTCTTGTTGTGAGCACTGCCCAAGATCCTTGAGATCCTTAGGAAACTCTGACGTACCAAGACAATGACATTGTCTATGAAATTAGCATTTGAGGCTATTGGAGGTTTGGGAAATCACTTGGGCCTGCTTCAGGCTCCCTATAGTGTAACTTCTTCTTTTTCTTTATCTATGTAATTCATTCATCTGGTTTGTAATAATTTGTAAATGAATATTGGGTTGATTAGTGAAAAAGGGTTGGGTAGTTACTTATTTGTGCGGTAACATGGGTAGAAACCATGCATATAAGACTATACACTTTCTATGCCTGTCTCATCATGTTAGAAACCATGCCTATAGGGTCATCTAATATAATTGTTATGTATGCCTTACTTTGTTAGAAGTCATGCCTATAGGTTTCAATTAGTTCCAATAATAGAAATCATGTCTATATGCTTCAAAATCAACTTCACAAGTAGATATCATGGCTTAAGCATGTGATCAAGTTCAAGTTTCTGGGTATTTACATCTAGAAATCATGCCTATAAGTTTCTAATGTCAGCTCTTAATAACTAGAGATCATGCTCATAAGGAACATCATAAGAAATTCTGCCTATAATTCTAAACTCAGTTTAAATAAGCCTGATCAATTCGTGATTAGAACTTCGAAGTTGGTCTAATCAATGGTTTGTTTTTCCTAAAATGAATTCTTTCAAATATTGCCTTAATCTACAATTAGATAGCATGCCTATAGGAATCCAAAGTTCGTTTTTAAAATCTGCTCATTATTTTACTATATGAACGTAGTTATTCAGCTTTTAGGACATAACTATTCTGCGTTAGGAAAGCCTGTAGGGCGTTTTTAAATTCTATAACTTTGAAACTACATTTCTACTACCTAAAGTTGTTCAGATTTAACAAGTCTAATTAGTAGGCGAGTGAAATATGATCCTTCACATATTTGCCTAATTCAATGCTTTATAACTTATGCTCTCTTAGATATCACGTTCTAGGATTTGTTTTCTTAAGCGTTTGAATATTATTTGAAGACGTGCACTTATGCGATATGCTTGAGGAGGTAACTGTGAGCCTCTAACTTGCTTCACATGCAATCCTAATTGTTTTTGCCTGTCACCAAGAATTTTCTCCTTTTAAGCACCTTAGGGGTTGTCTAGAACTGCCCAGATTTAGAGGTCCTAAAATACCTCCAGGGCCATAAGGAAGGGACGGGTAGTGCACGCATAGGCATTGTCAAGGCTACTAGAACGCTTTAGGATATGACCAAGGAGAGGGACTTGGGTATATTGGGATATTATGACTACGCTCTAATGTCACATCTAGCCCCTCTTTGAGGTGCATTTACCGGGCATTGTGTAGGGTGATCCTGTAGGCTGACCAACCTAGGACCCCTTTTTCCCAAACCCTGTTTGCTTGGAAGCTTTACTTTCCTTGATGCACAACTTGTCCAAAGTCTTTTATTATTTGAGTTATAGAATTTCCAATGTGCTTTATTTGCACTTATTTGTTTCAACTACTTATTTGTTAATGGACTAATTCATAAGTATAAGTTCAGCCGGGCACCAAAGTTGTGGACTAAGACAGGTGACTAACACCTTCCCCTCGAGGTTATTTCAAGCCCTTACCCTAAATCTATGGTGATGCAAGTATTTACAAAGAGTTAATCACTCTAGGTGCCCTAACGCACCACAATACGTTAGGTGGCAACTCTTCAAAATAACCAATTACCAAAAGGAAATGAGTTATTACTCTCCATAAATGTTGAAACTCTAACCTTTTCACTCCCCGCAAAAAGGGAGGGAGAAAAAAGGTGGTGCGACATAGTAAATAAAGGTTGAGAATTAGGGACGAGCAATAATGCATTTAAAGTTCATATCACAAACCTTAGTAATAAATACGACATGCCTTTAAAACCATAGTTTGAAACAAATCAGCTTGTTTAAATCCTATTCCAGTAAAATGTATTTAAAAACATCTTTCAACTGTTTTAGAAAAAAGGTTCAATGCATAAGTGATTAAAATGATGAAGTCATAAAGAGCCCCTCAGGAAAACATCTCCCGTATACAACCCCTCGTGCAAACTCACCATCACTCATATCCCCTCGGGCAAACATCACCATCTCTCATGCCTCCTAGTTGCTCAGCATTTGGCACTCGGCACTCGGCACTCACACTCAATAGGTACATGTGCTCACTGGGGGTGTGCAGACTCCGGAAGGGTTTCTTCAGCCCAAGTCCTATTACAAGCCAATCATGGCATAAATCAATCAGGCCCCTGACCTCACTAAGTCATGAATCAGTAAAGATGTTGCGGCGTGCGGCCTGATCCTATAAATACCCTTGAAAATCAGGCCTTCAACCTCACTTAGTCATAACCTATCAAGCCTCTCGGGCTCTCAACAAGGCACTCAGTCCAAACAACATTTATATGATGCATCAAAATGGAGTAATAGAGACTGAGTTATGTAGTAAATAAGTATAAACATGAATGAGTATAGATTTCCAATCGAAAACAATGAGAGGATAGTAATAAAAGACCTCTAATGTCTAGACAACACTGGCATAAGGCCTAAACATGGCATCCAGCCTGATTTACAGAAATCATTCTAAAACACGTAAGAAGCATGTAGTTTCAACAAAATATTCAACTTTGCAATAGATATGGGACGGACCAAGTCACAATCCCCAACGGTGCACGCTCACATGCATGTCACCTAGCATGTGCGCCATCTCAAAACAGTCACATGACATAAAATTCAAGGATTCATACCCTCAGGACCAGATTTACAATCATTACTTACCTCAAGCCGATCAAATCACTACTTTGCGATGCTCTTGCCTCTTGCCTAAACCTCTAAATGCTCCGAATCTATTCACAACCATTACAATACCACAATATATGCAAATGGGATGAATTTCACATGAAAAACTATAAAATTAGACCAAAAACCCGAAATTGGTTCAAACCCGGCTTCGGGCCCACGTCTGAAAATCCAAAAAAGTTACAATATTCGCTCATGATCCATATATACGAAATTTAGAAATATCTTACTCCATTTCGCCCCTCAAATCCTCAAATTAAACTCTCAAAAACCCCAAGTCCTAACCCTTCATTTCATCCCTAATTTTCACTAATTAATTGATAAAACAATGGGAAAATGATCGGCTCTAACCCTATACCACTACAGAATGGCAAGAGTGGTCGATGTAGCTTTTACCGAAAAGGTCGGGATCGAATCCACAGAAAGCTAATATTTGTTTGGAATTGGGTTCCTATCTAATCTAGCTATGTGCAATTTTCTTAATTACACTTCCAATCATGCTTTGTTATGGTTACTATTCTACTTTTAATCACTAATGAAGAATCAAAATAAGCTAAGTATGATATTTCTGTAAGGTTTTCTCAATTGGTAAGAAGGCACTAGGGAAGTGACTTACACATAGGTGAGTATCTAACGGGGTCTAAAAATTAGGGCAAACTTGTTGTAATTTTGATCACGATATAACCATTGCACATAACTACTCACTATATACCTTTCGGTAGTTTGAGTACCTTTGCCCTAATTGGTTTTCTCAAGCCCAATTGGGTGTTCAAAAAATGCAATCAATTGGCTAAAGTTGGGTATTATTATCTCTAGGTTTAACACTTTAGTTGGGTCTATCAATCTCTTGAATTCACCCCAATTCCTTATTAGCCTGAATTTCCTAGATTTGGTATCTCTTTCTCAAGAAGATCCTACGTCAAAAAGGCACAAATCAGTGTTTTCTACTACCGATTTAAAATTTAAAACATAAAGCAAGCCAAATATCATTCACCTATAAACATTTAAGCCCAAAAATGAAAGACCCATTAAATACCCACACTAGGGTTGAGCCACAACCCTAGCTAATGGGTTTAGCTACTCATAATCAAATATGTAGATGAAATATAAGCCATAAAAAATAATTACAAGATTGAAAATTAAGATTAATTGCTAAAGATGTTCTAAAATTACTCAAAAATGCTAAAAACCACTGTTCACGTGCTTTCCGAAACAACAGATGACCTTAAATCTGAAAAAGAACTATTTATATACAACTAATTTTTCAGACAAAATTGCCCCTACGAGGATTTCGTTGACAGCGGAAAATGGACCACCTCAGCACCTGGACTATCGCGGCCGCATAAAAGGAAGCACGGACCGCTGTTCTTCTCTTTTTAGCTGGTTCTAAACTTGAGTCCGATGGGAGCGAAAAAATACCGCCTTAGCGGTGCTCCAACCGTGACCGCAAAAATATGAGCGCGGACCGCGGTTTTCAATTTGAGCTCAGGACATAGTTCTCTGATTCTCACTTCCGCTTGGGCGAGAACTTGACCGCTGCCGCGTCAGAGACACTGTTGCCATGCAATTTCACCGTGGCAGTGGTAACTTGTTAAGCCCAAAAATTAACTCTCTGATCCTTGCCACCGCTGAGAGCATAATCAGGACCGCCTCAACAGTGGAACCTCCGCGTCCGCATCTATTTCTTCGCTGTTAGCGCCCTTTTGACTCAGCTTTTAACTTGTGCAAGTTTCACTCCTTTATAAGCTGTTTTTGACTTTCTTGTCTTTTTTTTACATAGCACTGCAAACAAGCACAATAATTTAGCTTTCGGGAATACTTGTACACACTTTTAATCCAAAAACTCAAGCAAAAATGGCGTAAAATAGGCTAGAATCCCTATTTATCAACTCCCCTAAACTTAAGATTTTGCTTGTCCTAAAGCAAACAAAGTAATTTCCACCTCCTCAAGATAAAAGAAAAGAAAAATTTTAGCTGTCCTAAAGTAACCTCATCAAGAATCAATTGGGACTAACAATTACCCTCAACTCAAATGCATTATTAACTATACACAACCTTTTTAGCACCATGGTTTTAGTGCGACACAAAAGCATTAACAGTTGACTCAACTCATCAAGGAAACTCTTTCTACCACATTGGTCACTGTGGAACCCAAACTCATACTCCTCTACTCCCCATATGCAAACCTTACTTTTAGATTGTAGCATTGAGAACGAGGATTTCGGAAAACACACTCATCTCTCTCAAAGGAAGGTCACAAGTCCGTCTCTAAGTACCATAAGCTTTCCCCTTATGTGAATCACTACTAGTTTAAGCTCACTCAACTCAAGATCATATAAGACTTTTGCGGGAATGTAATGAAGGCTTTTGGTTCAAGATAGGATATATTGATCTATGAAGGTTTCGTCTTTCCTTAAGCACTTCATTTGCTTTATTTTGGCTCACAATTTCTTGGTTATTTGAGTCATTTACTTCTTCCCTAGGGGCTATAGAGACACACTGTCGCTATTTCTTGTTCATGTGAATCCTTTTTCTCCTTTCTAGTCTTTCCAAGCCTTTCATTTTTGATTTTATTGAATCCCTTCATTTCTTCTACATTGTTCGCTTTCTTTTTGACTTTTTGGCTTTTTCTTTCTTTTTCTTTTTCTCCCTTTCCTTCCTTTTTGTACCTTTTATCACTTTTCAATTCCTCGTCTCATCCCCCAAACTTGTACTTTTGCCAATTTGTGCTAAGGAAAGATCGGGTGCCAATAGAGGATCATTTTAGAACATATAAAGGATTGTATCATGGTTTTTGAAAGAATAAGGTTATGGCTCAACGGGGTTGACTAGTGATATCATTCTTGGTAGGCTATGGTTGTTTTCAAGTCTCAATTAGGATCAAGGAGAGCCTATAATCACTTCTGAAGCCGAGCTACACTTAGGATTTTGCCTAGACCAACATTTGGAGCAAGTTCTAGACTCATTGGCACATGACTTGGACTTGCAAATCAATACCTCACCACACAACCTATAGGATTTCTAAAGAGACAGAGTCGAGGTCCCACACCAACCTTAGCTACGATTTGTGCAACACAAATGGTTCCGAGAAACCACTCGATGATTGTTTATTCAACACAAGAGTCTCAAGGTCACAACTATCACCATCCTATACACCAATTTGTTTTTAACCATAAGGTCAAAGGTAAATGTGTTAGGCCTAAGTGAAGCTTTGCCTGAGGCACTATTGTTCACTAGATACTATTTACACAAAAATAAAAAGAAAAACATACTCAAACCCTTAAGAAGGTTATCATGCCATCCATCATCAGGAAGAGCCACCCGGTTCACACAAACTACACCTTTGGAAAGAATCACGACATTAAGAAAACCAAAGACTTATTGATCACAAAAACTTGTAAAATAACAAGCTATGAACCGAAAAGAAGCTACTAAATGAAATAAGAAGCTATACTATTAAGGAAAATTGCAAAAGACTTTATGAATTAAAATGTGGAAAGTAAAATACAGTAGGGGATTTAGACGAATATGCATAAGGGGGAATAACATATACATGGAAAAGTAACTTATATACATACCGAAACTGAAAAATAACAAAAAGTAAAAAAATATTGGTAAAGTTATATACATACCAAAAGTGCAAAATAAGCATAAAGACAAATAGTATTATCATTACAACCCAACTATCAAATATCAAAATAGGACCACCCCCTCAAATGAAAACTAGCATTGTCCTCACTGCTAAATAACCAAAAATAAGGTCAAAAGGGGCTTAGAGAGTAAAGAAAACTCCCTATGGGTCCTCTGTCTACATGCGGTCCTGTGGCTGGGTCCCTGGATCACCTGACTCGGGGTCTTGTGGCTGGCATAAGGAACCTCCCTCAGGATCCTCCAGCTCAATCTCCATATCATCAACCTGGGGCATTACTCTCCTCATACCGGGCACTCTCTCAGTCTCCTGCTCCTGAACCTGCCCTGCTTGAGCTGCTGGCACTGGATACTCCAATGGTAAGTCACCAGCTGGCTTCATCTTCTCTACCTCTCCCCTCAATTGATTCACTGACTCCTTTGAGGCTCGAGTCTTTTTTAGCTTCTTTGTCTGCTTGATCAGATCCTTAATTGATTTTCCTTGAATTAGAAGAGCATCCTTCATAAGCTTTTGGTTGTCCAAAAGCTTCTTATGGTTGTCCAAAAGCTTCTTATGGTTGTCCAGAAGCTTCTTAAGAGACTCTTCCACTAAAGCTGGCACCTAGGCTATACGGGAACAGACTGGACTGCCACTAAACTGGATAGTACAAACAACATAGAAGTTGCTTCCTGCATCTAGTTGTTGATGCTGGAAAGGGTCTGGTTCAACCTATGGGCAGTCAGTGGGTATGCTGATGAGGAGGGAACTGAGGTAGGTGTGGAAGTAGATGGTCTTGAGGGAGGCTGTGTTATGGCAGTGGGAGGCTGTGAAGTAGTGAATACCATTGTTGGCTCTTCAGACTGAACATTAGAAGTAGTAGCTTTGCCCTTGGATCTCTTAGATTTGGGGTTGCCTGGACCCTGAAGGCTGTACCATGAGAAGGGCTTCTTGGGTTTCACCTTCATATCATAATCCCTGTTCTCTACCTCATGATCTTCCAAGTACATGGTGAGGAAGTTCGTAAAGGGGTAAAATCTATCACCCTTGTTGACCATTCTGATGATCAGCCAAGACATGATATTCTCGATATTGATCGGGAATCCCGCCATGATAGCCGCCACTATAATCGCCCGAGAAACCGGCATGTCACTGTTGTGAGTAGTGGGGTCTTGCTTGCTACACACAAATGTCTCCCTACCCTTTGACTCTAAGTTCAGGGTGTTCCTAAAGATAGGAACCCCTGCGGCCAACCAAGCTGGAGTAGTATCCGGGAGTTCCAGTAGTGATGCCAATCACGGGCAGGTTGACTCATCCATAGCCACTTTCTCTAAGTACAATGACTCATCTTCATCATTGAATTTGAGAGAATCATTTAAAGTATTCCCATCAAACTTGACCTTCAGGTTTCTCACCTTAGTCACAAATGTGCCATTTTTGATGTGGGAGGCATTGGTGTAGAATTCCTTGAGTAGGTGCTCATTAGCATCTGACACCTTGCTAGTGAAGTATTCCCACCCAATTTTTTCATTAATGTGCTGCTTCACATTGGGGTTATGAGGCAGAAGATCCTGCTCTATGAACTGACGCTCATGTATGAGTGATTTTTGAGGCCACCACTCCTTGAATTTGTGATATGCCAGCTGACTAACAAACCTCTGTAGCCATAGCTCCGAGTTTCTTATCCCTTTAACACCTATGGTCTGGTTATCACTCTTCCCCCGTTATCCGGTTCCTCGATATCTATATCTATGGGATACTGTCCCGATGATGAAAATATTGGTCAGGTTGAAGTCGAAGACTCACTACTCTCCGCGAAGCCATCAAACGACTCAGAAGTAGTAGGAGAAGCAGGAGAGACTGGGGATGTAGGCTTATCTGTCAAATGGAATCTCCCCGGGAATTATGGAACGTGAGTAGGAACTGAGTCACCCTCTGAGGCCTCCTGGGTATTTCTAGGGTTAATTTAATTTGTCCTCGTCCCCTACCCGGGAGGACTCTAGTTTCCCCTTTTGTTTCTCACCGCTACTTCTAGATTTAACCATTATCTACAAACATAATTAGTGGAAGATTATTAGTACTAGTTCTAAAAGAAGCAGTGAAGAACATTAGAGAACAAATGACTGTATTGTGAAAACTTACCGAACCGCTGACAGTGAAAAAAGGAGCATGACCGTAGAATGAGTATCGCTGACTGCGGAAAATGCATTGTGACTGCGGAGGTATGGAGATCAGACTACCCACCCTCTGATTCTATGAACCGCTGATCGTGGAAAATTGGGCACGGTTGTGGAGGTTTCACCGCTGTCCGCAGAAAAAACAACTGCGGTCGCGGACCCTTATTTTTTACTTCCTTAAAACTTTGCAACGCTGACCACGAGAAAAGTGCACTGCCGCGGAGGTTGGGCCATTGTCAGCGGAATTTGCCACCGCTACAGCGGGCATCAAGACTTCCAACTCAGATATAACTCATGAATGCTAACTACGAAAAATCATCCGTGGCCAAGGAATTCTAAATCGACCTGAGCATTCATAGGGTTTCAATTTTCTTGCATTTAGCGGTTATTATCTATACTATTAACCCCAACTAGCTATTAAGTCATCAACACTAACTATTTAAGCCTAATTTAACTAACGCTAATGAACCCTAGGTCAAAATTAAAAGAAAATAAGAAGAAGAAGTAAAACTAACAATTAAAAGAAAAATAAGTCAAATTAAAGAATAATGAAGGAATGAAATTACCAGTATTGTAATGAGTGATGAAAATGGACTCAAATTTTGTGTTTGTGAAGATTAAGGCTCACATGAATAATGCAATTTTTTGCTTGAGAGTGAAAATATCGAAAAGGGTAAAAGGACTCATGACCTTCTATTTATCGAAAACACCCTGGGACCCACAATACTTATCTGGCGTGGCCGCAGAAAATCACCGCGGTTCGCACTTGTGATGAAGAGACGACCTGGTTGCTTTAAACTATTGCTGAGAGTGGTAAATGGTACGTGACCGCGATTAGGCATTGCTCACCGCAAAAAATGCACCGCGGACACGGATGAAACTTCAAAGAAGTCTGACTTTGGACTTTTCAATCACGCGTCCGCCGCCAATTTCCGCCTGCGTAATATGGACACATGACCGCAGAAAAATGAAGCGCTGTCGGTGGTATAACTTTAGACTGTATCAAATTTTCCCAGATCAGTCCTGCACTGCATCATACGTTCCTACACACATCTCATAACCAGTTAGTCAAGAACAATTCCTACACTAACAGGAAAATCTAAAAGAAGAAAAACATATGGGTTGCCTCCCAAGAAGTGCCTCATTTAACGTTGCGACATGACGCATGTTACCATCAATCATTTTAGATGGATCATTGCCACCACGTGGTTGTCATCAAACTTTCCAAGATAGTGATTCACTCTATTCCCATTAACTTCGAAGATTTCACTATTTTTGTTTTTCAAATAAAGAGCACCAAACAGAGTTACAAGCACCACCTAAAAAGGTCCACTCCATTTTTGACTCGAGCTTTCCCGGGAACAGTTGTAATCGGGAGTTGAATAAGAGAACCAAGTCACCTTCCTTGAATTCATTTCTACGGGCATACTTGTCATGAAAGTACTTCATCTTGTCCATATACAAGGATGAGCTGGAATAGGCATGAAACTGGGACTCATCAAGCTCATTAAGTTGCTCTACTCGGATATTTCCTTTAACATCCATTCAAGATTTAAATTTCTCAAAGCCCACACGGCCTTGTGTTCTAACTCAACCAGGAGATGGAAAGCTTTCCCAAAATACCAACCGGTACAGAGACATACCAATCAGAGTCTCGTAAGCAGTCCTATAAGCCCACAAAGCATCATCTAGTGTTTTTGACCAGTCAGTTCTATCTGCATTGACAGTCTTTGACAATATGCTCTTAATCTCCCTGTTGGAGACCTCAACTTGCGTACTAGCCTAAGGATGGTAAGGGGTTGAAACCTTATGATTGACACCATACTTTTCAAGCAAAGTGTCGAATACTTTATTGTAGAAATGGGAATCTCCATCACCGATGATTGCTTTAGGAGTGCCAAACCGAGTAAAGATATTCTTCTTGAGAAAAGCCACCACACTCTAGGCCTTGTTGTTGGCTAAAGCCACGGCGTCAACCTATTTAGAAACTTAATCAACAGCCACCAGAATGTATGTGTTGCCACATGAACTCACAAAAGGTCCCATGAAGTCAATACCCAACACATTAAATGTGTCAACCTCAAGAATAGTGGTGAGAGGCATTTCATCCTTATTTGAAATTCCACATGCTCTGTGACACTCATCACTTCTCTTCACAAGCTCACCCACATCCTTGTACAATGTAGGCCAATTAAAACCATAGCTAAGCACCTTTGAAGCTATCCTCTCCCCACCATGATGACCACTGTAGGGAGAGGAATGACAAGCATCCAAAATATTCATTTGCTCCTCTTCCGGAACACATCTCTGAATCACACCATCATTATGAATTTTAAACAAATAAGGCTCATCCCAGTAGTAGTCCAAGCTATCCCATTTAAAATTGTTCCTTTGGTTAGAAGAGAGCTCACACAGAATAATACCAGTCACAAGAAAGTTTACAACATCCGCAAACCAAGGCATGCTATTCATATATATAGAGAGGAGTTTCACATAAAGGAATGAATCATCAATTTCGAGGCCATGACGGGCCTCCCCCCTCCTCCAAGTGGGATAAGTGGTCCGTCACTTGTTTTTCACTCCCTTTGTGATAAACAATCTCAAGGTCAAACTTTTGAAGAAATAGAACCCATCTCATCAACCGAGCGTTAGAATCCTTCTTTGTCATCAAGTAGCGGAGTGCTGCATAGTCAATATGAACTATCACCTTGGCACCCACGAGATAAGGCCTAAACTTCTCCAGTGCAAAAACAATTGCTAGCAACTCTTTTTCCGTCACCATGTAATTCACTTGAGCATCATTCATTGTTTTGCTTGCATAATACATTGGGTGAAACATCTTGTTTACTCTTTGACCCAAGACCGCTCCTACCACAACATCACTTTCATCACATATGATCTCAAAAGGTAAGCTCCAATTGGGTGCGGTTATAATGGGAGCGGTTGTCAATTTGTACTTGAGAAGTTCAAAAGCCTTCATATATTCATCATCCAACACGAACTTGATGTCCTTTTCTAATAACTTTCATAAAGGATTCACTAACTTAGAAAAGTCTTTGATGAATCTTTGGTAGAACCCCACATGCCCTAGAAAACTTCTAACCCTCTTGACTGAAGTAGGAGGAGGAAGCTTTGAAATCACTTCCATTTTAGCCCTGTCCACCTCTATCATGTTCTTTGAGATCTTATGGCCGAGGACAATGCCCTCCTCGACCATAAAGTGGCATTTTTCCCAGTTAAGCAAAAGATTTGTCTCTTCACATCGGGCTAACACTTTGTCAAGATTCTTCAAACACTCATCAAAGGAGTCACCCATAACACTGAAATCATCCATGAACACTTCCAAGAAGTCCTCCACCATGTTGGTAAATATATCCATCATACACTGCTGAAAGGTAGCGGGTGCATTACACAAACCAAATGGCATCCTATGTAATGCAAAGTTGCCATACGGACACGTGAATGTGGTTTTCTCCTAATCTTCCGGAGCAATAAAAATCTGGTTGTAACCTGAGTACCCATCCAGAAAACAGTAGAAGGCAAGCCCAGCAAGTCTATCTAGCATCTGGTCAAGAAAGGGCAATGAAAAATGACCTTTGCGGGTCACTTTATTTAGCTTTTGGTAGTCCATGCACACCCTCCATCCGATGATAGTTCTGGTGGGAATCAACTCATTTTTCTCATTGGTAACCACAGTCATACCACCCTTCTTTGGCACATATTTCATCGATGAAGTCCAAGAACTATTCGAGATGGGGTACATAACCCCTGCATCTAACCACTTGATTACCTCCTTTTTGACAACCGCTTGCATAGCCTCGTTCAACCTCCGTTGATGTTCCACGAAGGTATTTGCATCATCTTCGAGTATAATCTTATGAATGCAAAAGGCGGGTCTTATTCCCTGAATATCAGCTAGAGTCCATCTAATTTCCTTCTTCCTTCTTTGGAGCACCTCTAGTGTTGCATCTACCTGCATGTTAGTAAGACCAGAAGAAAGAATAACAAGTAAAGTTGAACTAGGGCCCAAGAATTCATACCTGAGGTGTGAAGGCAAAGGTTTCAACGCCGAAATGGGAGGTTCCTTGATTGTGGTCTTTGTTGGTAGAGTCTTTCTATTATCAAGATCCAAGGAGAGCTTACGGGGCTCTTAAGAATAAGATCCCATTCCGTGCAAAGCATTGACGCACTCCACCCTACCTTCATCCTCATTCACATAAAGCTTCAACAATATCACTTCTAAATGATCCTCCACATTGATCATGGCACTAGTATCAGTAATTATTACCTCTGTGACAAGATCCACAAAAGAGAACACTTCAGTACTATTCGGCTGCCTCATTGATTTGCACACATGAAACACCACTTTTTCATCACCCACCCGGAAGGTGAGATCCCCTGATTCCACATCAATAAATTCCTTCCCAGTTGCTAGGAAAGGTGTTCCCAAAATGATATGAACCTCATAGTCGACTTCGCAGTCGAGAATCACAAAATCAGCAAGCAAGATATACTTGTCCACCCGGATAAGAACATCATCAATAATACCAAGCGGCCTCTTTATTATTCTATCCGGCATTTGCAATTTCATTGAAGTAGCTCTCGGTTGACCATTAACAAAAGTTTTGAACATGGAGTAAGGCATTAAATTTATGCTTTCTCCCAAATCACACAAAGCCTTTACAAAATCCGCACTCCCTATGTTACATGGAATGGTTAAAGAGCCAGCATCTTCAATCTTTGGAGCCATCCAGTGCACAATTGCACTTACTTGATGAGTCATTTTGATGGTCTCACAATCCATAAATCTCTATTTTTTCACCAAGTCTTTCATAAACTTGGCGTAACCTAGCATTTGCTCAAGAGATTCCACCAAAGGAACGTTGATCATCAATCTTTTAATTATCTTAATAAACTTCTTAAATTGGTTTTTATTCTTTTAGTTCACAAGTCTTTGAGGGTAAGGTTGAGGAGGCCTTGGCAAGGGAGCCTTGGCTTTAGGCATAACCGTTTCCGACATGTCTATTACGTGTTCCCTAGATGGGTTCATGTCATTTTGATTCTCCACCTCATTATCATGAATATCAATTCTCACTTCAACATTCAAATTCTCTTCACTAACTTGCTCATCAACTATAGGCACATCATCATCTTGCACTTCAACCTCATCACTCAAGACTTCTTTTTTCTTGGAGGTATTAACATCACCATCTCGACTGCTTCTTGTGATCACCACCATTTCATTACCGGTATTGTTCCCACCCTTTGGGTTTACTACCGTATCACTAGGTAGAGCCCCCTTAGGGAGAGTATTCAAAGATTGCGAAATCTAGCCAAGTTGAACCTTGAAGTTTTGGATTAAAGTATTGTGGGATGCCAACTGGGCATCATAGTCGGTGTTTTTTTAATCATTTGTTCAAACATCATCTCGATCATCCCCATACTATTGTTTGACGAGCTAGGACCTTGGAATGGAAATGGAGTCGGGTTGTTTAGTTGTTGATACATCGAAGGCCTTTGAAAGCCTTTCCCCCGATTTCCTTGATTGTCATTATTCCAACCCTTTTAGTTGTTCTTTCCTCCCCAATTATTGTTGTTTCCATTCCAGTTGGCCTGGTTGCCCCAATTCTGGTTGTTGTGTCACCTCGTGTTGACCAACATGTTTACACCTTCCATAGCATTTATTTGTCTCATTACTTGAACTTGCTGCAATGATCTTTTGCAAACTGGTTCATTGTTGTAGTTAACTCTGCTATTGCTTGGCCATGGTCGTGGAGCTCTTTGTGCAGGTGAATGACAGTGGGATTACCCTATGGTACATTAGCTGACTTTGCCAAGTTGAGAAAGTATCAGCCATCTCATCTAATATCTCACACGCCTTAGCATAAGGCGTGTTCATAAAATTTTCCCCTGCTAGCTGGTTCACTACACACTGATTGGTCGTGTTAATGCTCGGTAGAAACTCTACTGGATCATAGCTTTGGTCATGTCATTGTTCGAACATTCTTTCATCATTGTTCGATACCTTTCCCAGGTCTCATGAAGTGGTTCATTAGGTTTCTGTTTCAAGGCCAAGATCTCATCTCTCAAAGTCTCTATATGCCCCGACGAGAACTTAGCTATACACTTGTCCGCCAACTCATCCCAAGTAGTGATGGAATGGCTGGGAAGTCTTTCAAGCTAGTCCAAATCTTTCCCTCTAAGTGAGAAAGGGAACAAGCACAATCTCAATGCATCCTCCGACATATTTGTCTGTTTGCTTCCCCAGCAGGTGTCCACAAAGCCTTTAAGATATTTATATGCATTCTGATGGGGAGCGCCTGTGAAGTACCCTCACTGCTCCAATAAAGCCAATATCACATTTGTTATTTCAAAACTACCCGCCCGGATCAGGGGTGGGGCAATTGCACTTGCGTATTCTTCATTTGGAAGCACCCACAAAGAGGCTCTTCGAGGAGGCGAGGGAGCTTCTGGAATGTTGTCATTATTCTGGAGGCCTATTATTTGACCTTGAGGTACTAGACGCACCTCATTGTCATCATTATCATCTACCTCCTCCCCCGAGAGATCATTTCCAAGAGAATCATTATTTTCCATATTTTACCTGAATTGATAACCCACAAAAGTAAGTAAAATAAAATGAAAGAAAAACAAGACACAAAACTAGTCAGATAGATAGCCAAAACCATTTAGCTCCCCGGAAACAATGCCAAAAAGTGATCGGCTCCAACCCTATACCACTATAGAATGGCAAGAGTGGTAGATGAAGCTTTTACGCGAAAGGTCGGGATCGAATTCACAAAGAGCTAATATTTGTTTTGAATTGGGTTAGTATCTAATATAACTATGTGTGATGTTCTTAATTTCACTTCAAATCATGTTTTGTTTTGGTTACTATTCTACTTTTAATCACTAATGAAGAATGAAAATAAGCTAAGTATGATAATTTTTGTATGTTTTTCTCAATTGATAAGAAGGCACAAGAGAAGTGTTACACCTAACTGAGTATCTAAGAGGGCGTAAAACTTAGGGAAAACTTGTTGTAATTGGGATCATGATATAGCCATTGCACATAACTACTCACTCTATACCACTCGGTAGTTTGAGTGACTTTGCGCTAATTGTCTTTCTCAAGCCGAATTGGGTGTTCAAACAATGCAAGCAAAATTAGCCCAAGTCGGGTATTACTATCTCTTGGTTTAACCCTTTAAATGGGGCTATCAATCTCCTGAATTCACCCCAATTCCTTGTTAGCCTGAATTTTATGGATTTAGTCTCTCTTTCTCAAGAAGAGCCTAAGTCAAAAAGGCACAAATCAGTGTTTGCAACCATCAATTAAATATTTAAAACATAAATCAACCCAAATACCATTCACCCATAAACATTTAAGCCCTAAGATTGAAGACATATTAAATACCCACACTAGGTTGAGACACAACACTAGTTAATGGGTTTAGCTACTCATAATCAAAGAAGAAATTAAAGATGGAGATGAAATATAAGCCATAAAAAGTAATTACAAATATAAGATTAATTGCTAAAAATGTTCTAAAATTACTTAAAAAGGCTAAAAACGGATGTTCACGTGCTCTCCAAAACAAGAGATGACCTAAAAACCTGAAACATAACTATTTACACATTTTCGGAAAAAATTGCCCCTACGAGGATTTCGTTGACAGCGGAAAATGGACCGCCTCAGCACCTGGACTATTGCGGTTGCACAAAAGCAAGCACACACCACGGTTCTTCTATTTTTATCTAGTTCTGAACTTGAGTATGCTCGGAGCGGCAAACATATCGCCTTAGTGCTAGTCCAACCGCGACCGCAAAATATGAGCGAGGACCGCTGAGTTCAATTTGAGCTCAGCACTTAGTTCTCTGACTCTCACTTCCGGTGAGGGCGAGAACTTGAAAGCTGCCACGTCAGAGACACCGATACTGTGCAATTTCATCATGGCAATGTTAACTTGTTAAGCCCAAAAATTAACTCTCTAAACCTTGCCACCGCTAAGAGCGTAATCAGGACCGCCTCAGTGGCAAACCCTTCGCAGCCGCGTGTGTTTCTGTCAGTGCCCTTTTGACTGAACTTTGAACTTGTAAAGGTTTCACTTCTTCATGAGTTGGTTTTGACTATCTTGTCTCTTTTTGACCAAACACTGCAAACAAGCACAATAAGTTAGATTTCAGTAATACTTGTACGCACTTTTAATCCAAAAATAAAGCAAAAAGGAGCATAAAATATGCTAGAATCCCTAGTTATCAGAAAACACCATAATAGGAGTACTTGAGCTCAAGAAACTTACCTCACTGAAAAGCCCTTGAATCTCCCATCAAAATACCTCCAAAAGATCCAAAACCGACTTGAAAATGGTGGAAATGAACCAATATTCGTAAAGTGTGCTATTTGTAATTTCTGTCTAGGTGTTCCGCACCCGCGGCTAAATAAGCGCACATGTGGTGCCACTTTATCGCAAAACCTCTGCATCTACGGAAAATTACTTAAATTCCATGGACCGCTTCTACACTTCAAGATCGTATATGCAATCATCGCAGGTGTTATACCAACATCGCACCTACGGAGCCCCGCACGGACCTGCGACCTTTCTTCCGCTTCTACAACCATTGCAGGTGTTGCAAAGCCCTCGCACCTGCGAAATCTGTCAACCTCTCCTTTCGCTTCTGTGGTCAGCTTACCACTTTTGCGGCTCCCTCTCCACAGGTGAGGTTATGACATCTAAGTTCCAATCTTCAGTGATCCACCAAACTTCAAACATGATCCGCTAACAAACCGGAACTCACCCGATTCCCTTGGACCTCAACCAAACATACAAACACATCCCTAACATCATTCAGACTTAGTCGAGCTTTCGAATAACTCAAAATAATATGAAAATACCAAATTACCCTCGGATTCAAGCTTAAGAACATCTAAATTTACATATTTCACAAACGACTCCGAAACCTATCAAGTCATGTCTGAATGACCCCCGAATTTTGCACACAAGTCAAAAAGGACACCATAAACCTACTCCAACTTCCGGAATTTCATTCCGACCTGATATCAAATTTTCCAATGCCGACCAAAATTGCCAAATTTCTAACTTTCGCCAATTCAAGCCTAATTCTACCACGGACCTCCAAATCATATTTCGGACACACTTCTAAGTCCAAATTCACCTAATGGAGCTAACAGAACTATCAAAATTCAAGTCCGGGGTTGTTTACACATCCGGTCAACATTCCAAACATAAGCCTTCACAAAAGAGACCGTGTGTCCCAATTTACTCCAAAACCACTCCTCACCCGAACAAACTAACATGGTAAGTCAAAATACAACTAAGGAAAACAAAAGACGAAGGAATGGGGAAAACATGGCTATGATCCACGAAACGACCGACCGGGTCGTTACATCATCCCTCTCTTAAACAAACGTTCGTCCTCGAACTGAAGCCTCATATATGTGTGGATATCTGCTCCACAACTACCGCTCGATCTCCCAATGGACCTCTTCCACGGGCTGGCCTCTCCATTGCACTTTCACCGAAGCTATATCCTTTGATGTCAACTTTCGGACCTACCGCTCCAAGATAACCACTGGCTCCACATCGTAAATCAATCACCATCTAACTGAATCGTGCTAATATCCAATACATGAGACAGATCGTTGATATACTTCCGGAGCATAGAAACATGAAATACTGGATGCACACCCGACAAGCTAGGTGGTAAAGCAAGCTTATAAGCCACCTCCCCAATCCTCCAAAGCACCTTAAAAGGCCCAATGAATTGAGGGCTCCTCTTTCCCTTATTCCCAAATCTCATAACACCCTTTATGGGTGAAACCTTCAATAGAACCTTCTCCCCAACCATATAAGACACATCACGAACTTTTCTGTCAGTATAACGCATTTGTATTGACTGTGCTGTATGAAGCTACTCCTGAATCACTTTCACCTGGTCCAAAGCATCCTGTACTATGTTTGTACCCAAATCCTAGCCTTGCCCGGCTCAAACCAACCTATTGGAGATCTACATTGTCTCCCCTATAAAGCCTCATACAGAGCCATATCAATACTCGACTGATAACTGTTGTTATATGCAAACTCCGCGAGTGGCAGAAACTGGTCCCATGAACTCCTAAAATTAATGACACAAATGCGTAACATATTCTCCAATATCTGAATAGTGTGCTCGGACTATCCATCCATCTGAGGATGGAATGTTGTACTCAACTCAACCTGAGTGCCCAACTCTCGCTGCACAGCTCCCCAAAACTGCAATGTAAACTATGTGCCGCTATCTGAAATGATAGAAACTAGAACTCCACGAAGGCGAACAATCTCTCTGATGTAAATCTCGGTCAACCACACTGAAGAATAGGTAGTACACACATGAATGAATTACGTGGACTTGGTCAGTCGATCCACAATCACCCAAATAACAACGAAATTTCTCAAAGTCCATGGGTATGCAACTACAAAATCCACGATGATCTGCTACCACTTCCACTCTGGAATCTCTATCTGCTGAAGCAAGCTACTTGGTCTCTGATGCTCATATTTCACTTGCTGACAATTGAGACATCGAGCTACAAACCCCACTATATCTTTCTCCATCCTCCTCCACCAATAGTGTTGATTCAAATCCTAGTACATTGTCTCGACACCTGGATGTGGGCCTCTTCTAGAATCAACTCCTGAATTACATCTACATTGGGTACACATACCCATCCCTGCATCTTCAATACTCCATTATCACCAATAGTCACATTTATGGCATCATCATGCAGAACCTTGTCATTGAGGACAAGCAAATGAGGATAATCATATCGGCGCTCTCTGATACGATCAAACAGGGAAGACCGAGAAACAACACAATCTAGGACCCGACCAGACTCTGAAACATCCAACCTCACAAACCAATTGGCCAAGCCTGAACACCAACTACAAGGGGTATCTCCCCTAAAGGAATAAATTCAAGATTACCCATACTCACAACCTTCCTACTCAAGGCATCAGACAACACATTGGCCTTTCCTGGATGATACAAAATAGTAATATCATAGTCCTTTAGCAGCTCCAACCACCTACGGTGTCTCAAATTGAGATCCTTCTATTTAAACAAGTGTTGGAGGCTACAATGATTAGTAAACACCTCACAAGGTACTCCATAGAGATAACGCCTCCAAATCTTAAATGCTTGAACAATGGTAGCCAACTCCAAATAATGAACATGGTAGTTCTTCTCATGGGGCTTCAACTGGCAAGAAACATCAACAATCACTCTACTCTCCTACATCAACGCACACCCAATGCTGACTCGAGAAGCATCACAATATACTGTATAAGAACCTGAAGCTAACGGTATAACTAACACACGAGCAGTGGTCAAAAAAGTCTTGAGCTTCTAAGAACTTGGCTCACACTCATCCGACCACCTGAATAGAGCACCCTTTTGGGTTAATTTGGTCAAGGGTGATACAATAGATTAAAATCTCCGAACAACCCGACGGTAATAACCCACCAAACCAAGAAAGATATGAATCTCTGTGGCTGAGGACGGTCTGGTCCAACTCTAGACCGCCTTTATCTTCTTTGGATCAACCTAAATACCCTCATTGGGCACCACGTGCCCCAAGAATGCCACTGAACTGAGCCAAAATCACATTTGGATAACTTAGAGTAAAGCTTCTCCGTGTTGTAATACAACTCTTAAATGCTCAGCGTGCTCCTCCTGGTTACGAGAGTACACCAGGATATCATCAATGAATATAATAATAAATGAGTCGAGATAAGGACGAAACACGCTGTTCATAAAATTCATGAATGTTGTTGGGGAATTGGTCAGCCAAAAAGACATCAAAGGAACTCATAATAACCATATTGGTTCCTGAAAGATGTCTTGAGAATGTCCGAGTCCCTAATCTTTAACTAGTGATGCCTAGACCTGCGATCAATCTTGGAGAATACCCTCACTCCCCGAAGCTGGTCAAATAAACCATCAATATGAGGAAAAGGATATTTGTTCTTGCTTTTGACTTTGTTCAACTGCATGTAGTCAATGCAAATCCTCATAGTTCCATCTTCCTTCTTCACAAATAGAACAGGTGCACCCCAAGGAGACATACTAGGTTGAATAAACACCTTATCAAGGAGTTCCTTAAAATGCTGCTTCAATTCCTTTAACTCCGCTAGTTCCATCCGATACGATAGAATAGAAATGGGCGGAGTGCCCGACACTAGATCAATACCGAAGTCAATATCCCCGTCCTGTGACATGCCCGACGGGTCTGTAGGAAAAACATCAGAAAACTCCCTTATTACCAGAATTGAATCAATGGTAGGAGTCTCTGCACTCACATCCCACACAAAAGCCAAATAAGAAAGACACCCCTTCCCAACCATCCGTTGGGCCTTCAAGTATGAAATTACTCTACTGGGAACATTATCTAACAAACCTAGCCACTCAATCTATGGCACCCCCGGCATAGCCAATGTCACTGTCTTAGCATGACAATTTAGAATAACATGACATGGAGACAACCAATCCATGCAAAATACCACATCAAAATCAACCACATTTAGTAGAAAATGGTCTACTTGGGTCTCCAAACCCCCAATAGTCACCACATAAGACCGATATATGTGGTTCACAATAATAGTATAGCGCACATGAGTAGATATATGAACAAATGGAATAAGAGACTCTCGAGGCATATACAAATAATGAGCAAAATATGACAACACATATGAAAAGGTGGAACCAGGATCAAATAATACAGAGGCATCCTTGTGGCAAACTGAGATAACACCTGTGATCATAACATCTGAAGAAATTGCATCCGGTATAGAAGGGAGTGCATAGAATCGGGCTGACGGCCACCTGATCGGCCTCCCCCTCTAGGGAGATCCCGAGCTGACTGACCTCCACCCTGAACTGGCTGGGTAAGTGGGGAAGTAATTGGTGCTGAAGTCGAAGGCTGACTCCTTTGCTGAGGCGGACCCCTATAATGACGAGGACACTGCCTCCACATATACCTAAAATCCCCACACTCAAAACAACCCCCCCGGTGCTGGTGAATGGGACTAAAGGACACCCCTAGCTCTAGGATAACTAGTAGAAGAACCTAACATAGGAGAGCCCTAAACTGATGGATAACGGGATGAAATCTAGGCTGGGAGGTCACTAAGTGATGAATGGCTCTGATGAGAATTGTGAGAACCATGCCCCGATGATGCACCATGGTGAACTGGGCGAGCTGACTGCGCATGTCTAAATGGACGACCTCTGCCGTGCTGGAACTGACCCCCCTGAGGAGCACCCCAAAAACTACTGGATTCACGAGGCCTATTGACCTCCCTCTCCCTTTGCTCTTAGCGGCGTACACTCTATATCCCGAGCAATATCAACAACCTCATCAAAAGAAGAATCGGACACCCTCTCTCTTGTCAATAGAATCCGCACCTGATATGTGAGGCTATAAAAGAACCTCCCGATCCTCTACCCGTCTGTGAGAACCAACCGAATAGCATGATAGGAAAAATCAGAAAATCTCATCTAATACCGCGTTAGTCATATCATCTTGACGGAACTGCTCAAACTATTTGCGCAGCTCCTCTTTGTGAGACTGTGACAACATACTTCTCCGGGAAGAGAATAGAGAACTGCTACCAGGTAAGAGGTGCTGCGCCAATGCACGCCCCTTTTTTTCCTCTCCCTTTTTGACGGGGAGAGAGTTTAGGGTTTCAATATTCATGGGGTGTAATGAAACATTTCCGTGTTTTGGGAATTGGGTATTTGAAGAGTCACCACCTAACTGATTGTGGTACGTTAGGGCACCTAGAGCGATTAACTCTTGGGATGGTTTGCGTTACCTGAGATTAGAGTAAGGGCTCGAAGTAACCTCAAGGGAAAGGTGTTAGGCACCCCTATTGGTCCACAACTGTGGGTCCCGGCCGAACTTATATTCACAAATTATTCCATTACAAGTAAATAGTTAAATTAAATAGGTTGCAAGTAAAGTATGTTAGAACAACTCAAGTAGTAAGATAAAGTTTTGAACAAGTTGTAAAACAATGTTTTAAAGAAAGGATTTGGTAAAGAGGGGTCCTAGGTTGGTTAATCTATAGGATCACCCCACGCAATGTCCGGTAGAGACTCCTCAATGAAGGGCTACACGTGACATTAATGCATAGTCATCATATACATGTATACCTTTCCCATCCCCTTATTGGTCATGCATATCGAGTGTTTGGTCAACGATTCCTATTGTGTGCTGCTACCCGTCCCTTCTTAATGGTCCTGGAAGGAGTTAGGACCTCTACCTATATGTGGTTCTAAACGTACCCCTAAGTTTTTAAAAGGAAAATTTTCCAAGGCGACATTCAAAAAGCATTTAGGACTTTCACACATAATGGGAGCAATTTAAAAGGCTCAGAGTTTCTCCTCAATCAAACACATAAGCAGCACGACTCAAGCATAGTTAAGGTCTTTTATTAGACTTTGCCCTAAAGTAGGATATCTAAGTGAGTATGCAGAAACCAACAAACCCTTTTTTAGGTTCAGAAATTATACCCTAGCTGTTGCCTAAGGACTCCTTTTAAAGCTTGTTAGTATGAGAAAGCATTAAGCAATAGAGGCAGTTTCAAATAATGCAATTTTGAAAGCGCCCTAAAGGCTTGCCTATACGTAGGATACTGACATCTATCAATGCAGAAATGAACATATTTTTAAATAGGCTCATTTAATACTTATAGGCATGATATCTAATGAGATGAGGTAGTTTGAAAGAACTTGTTTTAGAACTTTCTTAATGAGACCAATTCGGGAATGAACTAGGCGTGATTAAAGTGACTTATTAAACTAAATAAGATTGACATACAAAATTGCGAGTAAAATTCCCTATAGGCATGATATCTAGGCGTCTTACTAATTTTAGTCGATTTGCAAATGTGGCAACTTATAGAAGTACTCATTATAGCAATATCTGAATTAAATCATATAGGCAATGTATCTATTATTTAATTAATTTTAAGACATTATTTCTTGCAACCTATATGCATAGTTTCTAAAACATGACAAAATGTAAAACCTTATAGACATGGTTTCTACTTGACGAGTAAACAAACTTAAAGGTGAATTCCTATGGATATGATTTCTATTTGGCAAAGCAATCAGATTCAAAGAGTAAAGTCGTAAGAGCATGTTTTTAATTTAGAAAAAACAAACTTGAAAAAGTAAAGTCCTAAGAGCATATTTTCTATTTAGAACAAACAGACTTGAAAAGTAAAGCCCTAAGAGCATGTTTTCTATTTATAACATATAGATTTGAAAAGTAAAGCCCTGAGAGCGGGATTTCTGCCCGTATAACCCTAAAAAATATGTATGTACCCATCCCTTTTCACTAAATACCCCAATATCTTTTTACAAATTATTATAGACCAATAAATTACATAAATAGATAAAGAAGCTATTCTATGGGGAGCCTTCAATTAGGACCAGGTTTCCCAAAGCCTCCAGTGGCCTCATATGCCTCAGTTCCATAGACAAAATTAGAGTCTAGGTGAATCAAAGTTCTTTAAGGATCTCAAAGATCCTGGGCAGTGCTTACACCTAGACTTAACAACCCAGAATTGAACAAGTGTAGCATGGAAAGACGAGCCTCAGTATGCCAGAGTTAAGAGGTTTCTCAAAGGATCCCATAGCAGTACACATACTAGAGGGGGCAGAACTCATAGACTAATAGTAGAGTGACAAGTGATGGACACAGGTTGAAAAGGTATTAGTAGTAAACTGTATTTAACAAAATCCTTTTTTGAAAGTAATTCAGTAAAGCAACATAGATGGTTTGATAAAAAGAGATTGGAATTATTAACAAAGTCCAAACACAACTAGTTCACAGAACCAAGTGAATTCAGTAATCACACTCGGGGGCAAGGGGTTTGGGACACATAGAACATTTGACTGCAGACATAGAACCCAGCCAGGGTCTAGGACTGGTTTATACATGCTCAGAAACAACTGACACTGGCATAGTCACAAAACCATATATGAGGAATACAACCACATAGAAGAGTGATAGGGATTTGGGATTCATGGTATATAGTATGGTAAGCATATAACAAGTAGGACACAATTTGTAAGACATGCTCAGAAATACACATAAATAAGGATATACTAATATAAAGGAAGGGGAGAAATAATAACATGATGATAATGTACTCTTAACTACAAGTTTTGCAACAGAACCACAAGTAGAAGCAAAATCAGAAAAAAGAAGAACTGAAACAATGAGAGAATCATATTGTTGTGGGAACTTTTAATTGAAACTAGGACAAACCAGTGAAAAGGAGTGTAAGCAGAATGAAGAGAAAAAGAGAGCATAAATGTTTAGCCTTGTCTTGCAGCCGGCTAACACTAGCAAATAGCACAAAAGAAAGAGCACAGATTTTTAAATTATTAGAGATAGTTTTTTTTTCTTAACCCAAGTGTTCGTGTCTTGTGATAATGCAAGACTATAGTCTTTATATCTTGAAAGCAAGTAGTAAATAAGGTGAGAATCATAGTAGCATAATAATTGAGGAACTTAGAATCAATCAATTAGAAAATCAAGGAAGAACTCCCTCAAGTTAAGGGAGTTAATTCAAACGGTAAGAAACAACTGCATATAAGGCAAGAGAAAGAAAATCAGTATAGGACTAATAAGGAAAGAATCAAAGTTTAGTAAGCATAGGGTATTCAATTAGGACAAAATTCAAAAAACCTCAATTAAGGAAATGACTAAGTAAAAATAAAGTACCATAGCAAATAAGGTAATGAAATCAGTCAATTTAAACACACGAGGTAGAACTTTAGGTTTTAAAAGAAAATTGTTCAATCAAATAGTCAATAAAGGAAATCAGAATCAATCAAGAGGGAGTCATGATTCTATACTTCAACATATAAATAGAGAGGAGATCAAACAGACGTATCAAATAGGCAAGGTCAGTAATATCGACAGAAAGAGGCAAGAGATGAAAAAATAAGCTGATCTCAATCACATAGAAGTGATATAAGTAGGCTAAGGAATCAGTGAAACACATTCAAAGCATGGTAACCACATAACTAAAGCAAAGAAGATCTTAAAAATTAGGGCTTTTTAACATAGGAAAGTTAAAAAGCACTAAGAACACAAAATCAGTAAAGATAGGCAAGGAAAGAAGTTTAAACATAAAGAAAAATCAGTTTAAACAAGTGTAGAAGAAACTCTGAGAAACCTAACGTTAAAGAAAGTAAACAAGACTTAAAGTTGATGATTTTTTAAAGAGAGGCCTAAGAACAGTGTAGAACATCGAAAGTAATAGACTTGAATCGTTAAAATAACACAGATCTAAGAGATTCAAACAAAAGTTAGGGTTTCAAAGGAAACCTAGATAGAAACGGAAGAACCTGCTATAAACTTCAAAAGTCATAACAAATGTGGTGTGATTTTGCCCAAAATCACACCGGAGAAGCCATGAACAACCAAAACATCAACCCTAGACACAAGTCGGCATGGCCCATGGCCTTTGAAAGCCTTAGAGATGATGAGCAAGGCGAGGGAGAAACCATTGGAGTCTTAGGGTTGAAAGGTGATCGCTAGAGATGGCCGGAGAGGGAGGCAGTGGTTGAAGAAGGCTAGGGTTAGGATGAGAGAAGATAAAAGACCAGAGAATTCAAAGGCGGTGGGGGTTTGGAGATGATTTAGGGTTTGTGGGGGTTGTATGAATTAAAAAGGAAAGAACAAATGAGCGTCATTGATCTTTTAGATCAACGGCTAGGATCACATGGGTTTTGGGTCGGGTCGGAAGTGTTTGGGGCTTGGGTCAGTTTTTTAATATGAGATTGGGTTAGAATTAGGCTAAAATTGAAAGCCAAATCTAGCTATGATTTAAATAGCCAATTTTCTCTATTTTAATTTTAATAAATAATAAATTGATTTCTAAAAATAATTTTTCTATACCAAAATGATTAAAAATGTATGATTATTATTTTAAAAATATAGGGGCCAATTTTACATGTATAAAATATAATTATGCATTAAAATGGAATAACATTGCAATTATATGCTATTTTGCTTGAAAATACCAAATGTCATTATAAAAATGCATAAAAGTAAATTAATTACATTTTGGTAAAAGTATTGAAATTAAATGAATAAATAATCATAACAATAATTTGGAAAATAATTATTGGGAACTTTAGGAATAAAAGGGAAAAATAAATCAATTTAAATCCTTAAAATTATGGAAAAAATTATAAAAACCTTGTGCATGCTTATATATGCATATATATGATATTTTGAAGGTATTTATGCAAATTTAAATATATAAGAAAAATTGGGTATCAACAGATGTCCCTCCTTACCCGGGTAGGATGAAAGAGTTTTCGGGTAAAGAATGATGGCCAATTTTGATCCGATGGGAGGTTTTGAAAGACGCAGGCCGAACTCCAGTTTTCGAGTTGCCTACATATCCCTGGTCTTACAGGAATTAGGCCATGTGTAGTTCTGGATTCAATTGCGGAGTAGGCCGATGAAATTATTGCAAAAACTGACACAAGCTGCGGAAGTGGCTACAGTGAGTTGTTAAGTCTTGGGACGATTGGAGGGAATTGGAGAGAGGTTTCTCCTACCAGGATAGTTGTTTCTTACTGGTTACTTGCAGATAAAAGATGGTACAAATGTATTTGCGAAATATAAACATGATGCAAATTCCCTTTGGACTATGAAGGTTGTCTTTGAACGATTAAAGATGATGGCCTTGGACCATGAAGTCCCGGGCCATGAATTTTTTAGTGAGGGATTTGCAGGCCATGAAATGGTGTTCTCAAGCCATAAAAATGGTGCCTCCTAACCATGACGCCTTTGAATAATGATATGCAAGTTCGAGAGATCGTCAGGCCATGGCATGGTGTCTTCCGGCTATGAGAATGATGCCTTTAGATTATGACGCCTTTGAGTAGATTGGAGATGTTTCAGCCCATGGTATACAAATATGATGTAACAAGACATGGCTTAGTCTTGTGAAATGGAGGGTAGAGCTTAGCCCGATTGATAAACAAGTAGATAGTAGTAAAGATGGAGCAATATCTGTGCAAACAAGGGACACTGCTTAGTGCCGTACCAGTAGGGAGGTAAGGATTAGCCTTATGCAAATGGGGAGGCGAAGATTAGCCTTATGCAAATGGAGAGCCAAAGATTCGCCTTGTGCAATTATGGAGCCAAGGACTAGGCTCATGCAAATATGGAAGCAAGGATTAGCCTCATGTGAATATGGAGTCAGGGCTTAGACTCATGCAAGTATGGAGTCAGGGCTTAGACTCATGCAAGTATGGAGTCATGTATTAGACTCATGCAAGTATGGAGTCAGGGCTTAGACACATGCAAGATTTGGGATAGGGCATAGTCCTATGCAAATGGAAGGCAATACTTAGCCTTACGCAGATATGGAGTCCATGATTAGACTTATGCAAGATTAGTGATAGATCTTTGTCTCATGCAAAGAGAAGGCATTGCTTAGCCTTATGCAAATATGAAGGTAGAGCTTAACCTCATGCAAGATTCAGGATAAGGCTTAGTCCTATGCAAATAGAAGGCAATGCTTAGCCTTATGCATATAAGGAATTCGGGATTAGACTTATGCAAGATTGGAGACATAGCTTAGTCTCATGTAAAGAGAAGGTAGTTCTTATCCTTAAGAAAATATGGAGGTAGAGCTTAACCTTATGAATGATTCGGGACAGGGCTTAGTCCCATGCAAATGGAGTCAGAGGCTAGACTCATGCAAATATGGAGTCAGATATTAGAGTAATGTAAATGTGGAGTCAGAGATTAGACTCATGAAAATATGGAGTCAGACATTAGACTCATACAAGTATAGAGTCAGATATTAGACTCACGCATGTATGGAGTCAGATATTAGACTCATGCAAAGAGAGGATAGCAGATAAGGGTAAAGCTACGGGTGGAGCTACTTCTACCTCAAATGGAACTGATGCAGTTACCTCAACATCAATAGGTGCCTGGGTCTAAAACACGATAGTGGTAAGTGTGACTGCAACCTTGAAGTCATCGCCTTCTCGAATGAGCCTGTTTGACCCCTCAGGGTCCTGTTCCTCATTTGTTTCTATAACATGTACATCGTCACCTCTATGATCAGGGATGGGATGCTGTGGACATTAGGTGCGACTTCCTTCGCTTCTATTACTTTATTGTCAATGAGTGTTTGGATCTTATCCTTCAATGTTTGGCACTCAATAGTGGTGTGCCCTTCCATACCGGAGTGGTATGCACAGGTTTTGTTCGGATTGACACATTAGGATAGATTTTCTAGTGCCACGGTGGGAACATAAGCGACATAACCTACGGCCTTTAACCTTTCATACAATTGGTCTATGGGCTCAGCAATGGTGGTGTATTGTCTGGACGGCTTGCGATCGAAGTTGGGTTTTGGCCTTGGATAATTTTTGCGAGTTGGTGGTGATTAGAAGTAGGACGGTTGGCAATTATAGGTGTGATGGGCAGTGGATGGTTAAGAATATTTGGGAGATGAAGGTTGATATATAGGTTGTGATGCTTGATATGTAGGTGGAGGTGTCTGGTATGTAGGTGGAGGTTTTTGATATGTGAGTGGAGCTTTTGGGCCCTGGACTACCATTACTGTTCCAACATCTCTCTTCTTCGATATGCCTCCTGATTGGAGAGCCTTATTCGTGGATTATAGTGCCTCAAAATTCATTACCATCCTTCTCTTAATTACTTCCTCGATCCTTTCCCCGAGCTTGATGATATCAGAGACCTTGTGATTTTTTATGAACATCAGTCTCTCATAATATTGTGGATCATGTGCTCTGACGAAGAATTTATTCATATGTTCTTCATCCAAAATGGGCCTGACCTTGGTGGCTTCCGACATCCAACGAGTAACATATTCGTGAAAAGTCTCAGTAGGTTTCTTCTTGAGATTCTGAATGTAGAAGACATTAGGTGTATTTTTTGTGTTAAACCTGAACCGGTCCATGAAATCTGATGCCATGCTTACCCAATTGGACCATTTCTTGGGATTATGGCTGATATACCAAGATAAAGCATCCCCTGTAAGGCTTCTCATAAAGAGCTTCATCCAAATCTTTTCATATTTTCCAACCCCGACAAGCTTGTCACAGTAGGTCCTTAGATGAACCCTAGGATCACATGTACGATCGAACATTTCAAACTTGGGAGGCTTCTAACCTTCTGGCAATTCCACATTGGGCTGTATGCACAGATCTTTGTAGTTCAAACCTTCTATTCTTCTATCTCCTTCAACACCTTAAACTCAGTTTGTTAACTTCTTAAGCACTTCGTCCATGTTCTTAATGAGAAGTTCCTTTTCTGAGGGTTTCGGTGCATATGAGATTGGTTGGGTAGAATGTGGTATTGTTTCCACGTATATGGGGTTGCTCTGATGGGTGCCAGGGACTTGGGTATAATGATGGTCATTGTTGGAGTTTTGTCGATCGGGAATGAGTGGTGGTGTATTTTGAGGAGTGTGGTAAGTGGTGGTTGGGATTGGTTGATGATGATGTTGTGGTAGAGTTGGTGTTGGCAGTGGATTGATATTTCGAGGTGTAGTTGCATATTGATTTGGTACGGTGGGATTTTGTGGTTGTTGGTTTTGTGTGTTCTGAGGAGGTGTTGGGTTCTTTGCTTTCTGTTGGTGGATGTCATGGACATTGACGGTGAGTGACAAGTTTGCCTAGTTGCGAACCTGCTCGAGTTCTCCTTGTAATTCTGTATCTTTTGTTCCAGTCTCAGAACCAGGTCATTCGTGGCCGGAATACTACGGCCGCCGGAAGTCTATGTGCTCTCAATATTTTCCTTTTATATTCCACTTTAATCGTCCATCTTCTCTTTCCCTCTGATTTTTGTGTTGCTTGGAAGAGGAGGAGGTAGAGGGCCTCTAGATCTGGTCCTAATCTATTTGGTCCTATTTGGTCCTAGAAGGACCTTCCCCAGATTCAATCTTTCGAACTCCGTCATATAGATCCCCCAGCTTGCGCAGTCCCAGCAGCAAGTTGGCTCTAGCCAGATGTCCTCCCTCGGCTCTCTCAACATTCTGGCCATTTTTTATCCTCTTTATGAATTTGCCCTCTAGCTCCACTTGTAAGGCCCCGTAAATAATTTTTGGTCTCAAAACATAGTAACTCGTGGTGTCGACTCCGAATATGTGTTAGGAATGGGTAGAATTCTTCGCGGTTCGGGCCCTTGATAGTGATCTAAGCCTTTAAAAATCAAAAGAATCAATTTTCCAGAAATTGCCAAAAATGCGGTCCAGAATGCGGTCGCAGATCAGCTATGCGGACCGCATTCCTGCCGCAGAGTGAAGTAGAAGAATTGTCAA
>MU673025.1:3809-25124 GCA_026770625.1 Nicotiana glauca
TTGGAAGCTTAGCTGAGCTAATTGCTGCTTCGGAGTGTTATTGGAGTGGTCGAGGTAGCTGCCTGGCGTCCGCAGGACCCGACTCTTCCCTCCTTTTTCCTGTTGTTTGATTATTCCGCGTACATTCATACTTGTAAAATTATTTTCAGCATTGTTATGCTACTCTGGTAGAGGCTCTAGACTCGTGACCCCCAGGTCTTGGGGAAGTTATGTTGTTTCTGTGAGATATTCGGGTTGTTTTATAACTATTAGCTTTATTTTGATTTTACTTCACTGCTAAAGATTTTAAATAAGTGATTTTGAGCTTTAAGCTCGGGTTGAGAGCGTATTTGGTCGGGCTTGCCTAGCTGTTGGGTTGGGTGCCATCACGACCGGGTTTGGGGTCGTAACAGGCGACCTCGAATTGCCTGAGTCCTACCCCGAGCTAGTTGAGTGGGTAGTGAAGTAACTGGTGTGGAAGTCATATACTAATATCTCTGCTGAACTGGACCTCTCATAAGACCGGGCAATACCTCCTCACATTTCCCAACTCTCCATACTCGAAGCAACCTCGAGCTAAAGATGGCTTTGAGGACTGAAATGACCCCGAGAACCAAAATAGCCACTAGAAGAACCTGATAAAGATGAAACCCTAAACTGATGGAGCACGAGATAAACTCTGAGCTGGGAGATCACTGAAAGATGACTGAATCGGATGAGCACTATATGAAGCATGTAATTGATGCACCACGATAAACTGGATGAGCCATCTGAGCGGGCCTATAAGGATGACCTCTGCTATAATGTGACTGACCTCCAGATGAGGTATCAGTAAAACCACCTAAAATGTGAGGCCTCTTGCCCCCCTCCCCCCTGCTCCTCGCACTCAAGCCTACAAACTGACTCCAAGCATCTAGCAATCTCAACCTCCTGGTCAAACCTAATGTTTATCTTGTCCTCTCGAGTGTAATTGAAGCGTAAGCCATAGTTGAGGCCATCAATGAACCTCATGACCATCTCTCTATGTATAGGAACCAACCACACTACATGAGGAGACAGATCTGCAAACCTCATCTCATACTAAGTCACTATCATAACCTCCTAGGTTAGCTGCTCAAACTACCTAAGCAACTCCTCTCTGCGAGTATATGGAACAAACTTCTCTAAGAAGAGAACTGAGAACTTATGCCACGTAATTGGTGCAGCACCGGCTAGCCTGCTCAACTCATAAGCCTCCCACAATCTATACGCTGCACCCGTTAGCCAAAATGTACTGAATTCAACCCCACTGGTCTCTAAGATAACCGATGTGCGAAAGATCTATTGATACCTGTCTATAAAGCCCTGAGCATTCTTTGACTCTATCCCACAAAACTCTGGAGGCCTGAGCCTTCAAAACCACATTAGCCTCTTCTACTCCTCATCACTCATGGGTAGGACAACCTCGGCCTGAGCAGCAGCAATCAGCTGGACTGGTAGTACCCCTAATTTTAGAGTCCCTGAGCTATCTGCTCTGGAGTATGAGTGGTAAGAGTCTGGGCGCCTCCCTTTGCTTGTGAAGTGGTTGGTGCAGCTGGAACTAAGACTGCCTGAGCCAGGCTCATGTACATAGTCAAAATCTGGGGTAAGGCCTCCCGAAGGCCTGTGATCACAATGGGCACTGTTGGTGCTTGAGTTGGTCCCACTGGCTTATCCACATCCGGTATATGCTCCCCACTTAGAGCAACTGGTGACTCTACAGATGATGTTATAGCTGTAGTACGAGCCATAAATTAGCCTCTACCACAATCCCGGCCTCTCGCGGTCCTAGCTTGTGGTACTGGTGGATGTCCGCCTGATCCAGTCGTACATATACTCACTATCTTTGAGAGAATAGAAGAGTAGAAGTTCATATTACAGAATTATAAATCCACACGATGAGAATGCCAGAGGGTGAAATTTCCTAACGGTTCGGTAGCCTCTCAAAAATAAGTACAAACGCCTCTGTACCGATCTGCAAGACTCTACTAACCTACTCATGACTCATGAAACCTCAGTAACCTGGATCTCTGATACCAACTTGTCACGATCCAAAATCCCAACCTCTCGTTCTAGTGCCTAACACACTTGCTAGGAAAGCTAACAAATCACATAACAACAAAATATTTTGAATAAAACATATTTTAATAAGCTCAACAGCAGAAAATTTCATAAATATATGATACAAATAACTGAAATGCTACTACAACTACCCCAAAATTTGGTGTCAACGAGTACATTAGCACTACTTGGTATCAACATAAACCAAAATTCTAGTAGAATTGTCTAAGTAGTAGAACAATACTGAAGAAAATAAAAGGAAAGTGAGTCAAAGTCTGCGAACGTCATAGCAGCTACCTCGAAGTCTTTGAGAAGGTACTAGCACGGATCTAGCAATCACCTCGTCCAGATATACCTTGGTATGCACACGAAGTGTAAAGTGTAGTATGAGTACAACCGACCACATGTACTCAATAAGTGGCATAACTAACTTGGGCTGGAAGCAGTGATGAGCTCAGACAAATACAATTGGAACTAATTTAATGACAACACATGTACAATAGTGACAGTGACAATAATAACTCATAGAAATTTCCAAAATTGGGTCGTTTATAGTACAGAAATTTAGACATGCTTTCAAGTTCACAATTAAAGACGAACACTGATAAGAACATGTCAAATATAGATAGCATGAGTAATGGTACATCTCTATACCTACATGTCAAATGTATGATTTAATAGTGATATTCCTAGGTACTCACACTCTTAGAGTACTCAATCTGTTTGCCAAATGTCCACATAATCCATATACAATCACTTAGTATTGTACGGGTGCCTGGCATCAATGTCCCTCACCAATGTGTCTGCGCTCACTACTAGTATGTCAAACTCTGAAGGGGAAGATCCTGCCCAAGCGCTAATATAAAGCCTATAAGGCCTGCTACAATATGAAGCCCGGTCCACAATAACAAATAAAGATAATATGGCATGTTGCAGTGTGTAGCACGATCCACAATAACACTCACAACTCTTCTGATGTAAAAGAAGAATCTGTGTTAAATTTTATTAATTTTGGCCAAGATCATATTTTAGAGCTCAAGTTCAAACATATGGACTTATTTTCAAGAATTCCAAGAAGTTCAAGAAGCTTAAGATTTATTTCAAGAAGCCAAGGTGTTTTCCTTATTATTTTAGATTAAGGATTTTCCTTTTAGTAGGATTCTAGTTTCTTTTCCCTGTAGAATAGTGATTTTACTTTTCTTGTCTTTAGTTATTTTATTTTATTAGTAAATAGGAATTGTAGTCATCAAAGAAGAGATCTAAGCCTGTATATAAAGGGTTCTCTTTCCTTGTAGAATAAGGAATTCACATTTTTGAGGCTTGCCCTAGTTTTACAATAGATTGTTTTTCTCTATTTTGTCTTCTTTATCTTTGTATTTGGTTCCAAGCAAGGTGGTGATAGTCTTTATCTTATTTTCAATTGTGTGTGGTGTTTCTTTATCACATTAATTGATTCCAAGTGGTGACTTTAGGAACTTGTTTAGTTATTGATCTTTCAAGAACATGTTTCTTGATCTAAATTCGTTCTTTTCATATCAGAGAATCATAACTTTCATTGGACAGATGTAACATCAATATTTACTTGTTTTGAACGAGTAAATAGTTTTTCTTATAGTTCATATCATCATTTTTTACCTTGCTTTTGAATCATCAGATTCCGAGTTCTAAAACTTGAAATACATTCTTTCTTGAAATCGACCCACAAACCTATTTTTGTTTCAAGATCTTGATCATGGTCGGTTGATTCTTTGTTAACTCGAAGAATCACATTATCGTCTCTCAGGCCCACCTCAATCATTAATCTCTCAATTTTCAAGAGTTCACAATCTCATACCACTCAACCCAAATAATGATAATGTGTGATGTAACAGTGAATGATTACAGAGACGGAGATATGATATGCAATTGAAAATCATGACTGAGTATATAATTACAATTAAAACAGGTAACTCAAAACAACATAAATAACCTCATTAGGTCTCAACCGAAGCACAACGCCTAAATATGATTTCTAACATGAATCACAACTCAATTACTCTAACAACTAGGGATTATACAGATAAAACAAGACTTGATAGCAACTTCGTATAAAAATCAACCCAGATCATGTTTACCACGGTGCACGCCCACACGCTCGTCACCTAGCATGTGTGTCACCCCAACACAAGACAAAACAAACATTCTCCAGGGATAAATAGCCTTAATTCCAAGTGTCACACCTCCTTTTTACTTACTACACCCCGTGAAGGGTATAATAAAGGGAGTTTTTCCAATTAAAGGACAATCAAAACGGGGTTCGTTTATTAAGAGATTCAGAGTCGCCACTTGGGAGATTTATGGTGTCACAATTCACCGGTTGAATCCCGAATCGAGGAAAGATTTGACTCTGTTTAACAATCCGCGAACCAGAAATCCAGATAAGGAATTCTGTTAACCCGGGAAAAGGTGTTAGGCATTCTCGAGTTCCGTGGTTCTAGCACGGTCGCTCAAATGTTATATTTGGCTTAAATTATCTGATTTTACAACATGTTTTAACTTATGTGCTTTTTAACCGTAACCGCTTTTATTATTATTTTAATAAAAATTGCAACGTTGTGAAAACGCGTCTTGACCCACGTCACTAAATGTACCTGTGGTTGTTAACACATTTCGACTTCACTGAGAGTTGGATTTGGGTCACATAAATGTGCACCCGAGTTTAGGGAGATAATGTTATTAAAATACGCTCCTAAAGAGACTAACGCATTATAATCTTTGGAGAGGGCCGTGAAATTCGCTAAGCGACCCGTCCCGAAATCTAAGTATTTTAATATATACATTTATCGAGGGCCCCGCAATTTATATATTTCGTTTAGCGAGGCTCATCTATTTTATTGATTAAAGGGCAAACCTAAAGCGACTATGATTTTCTATCTTTTTATTTATCTCTAATAATAAAGAAGCAAGTCCTAATTATTTAATATTACCCAATAGTTATTATGTTTGGGTCCATGAGCTCATATGAATTCACGTCTTCAGTCACTTTGGGCTTGAGTGCAGCCTGTATGGCGAGACCATGGCCCGGGTGCCAAAGCCAAATGGCCTGAAGACAGGCTAATTGCGAAAACCAGATGGACTAGGCCCAATGGCTACTGGTACTAATATAAATTGACCCGAGTGCCGTCAACAACTATAACAAAGGAAAACAATACGCAGATATTCAAACTAACAAGATTGCTGATCATTTGAAGTTTGATTTCATGCTTGAATCATTTTGTTCATTAACTACTGGGAAGTTCCTAAGGATTCTTAAAGGCGAACATTATTGGCTAACAATATTCATTCTTCTGTTCAAACTAATATTATTCCCCCAAAATGACTCATGATCTCAGAATTAGACACAATGAAATAGCATACGGAAACAACAATTTATTTGAACTTTGTTTTTATTTTTATAACTACTGAAAACGACTTTAAGCTACCCTACACTATCCTACATTACACTATTAACACAAACTAAGCCAAATGAAATCAAATAACCACTGGATTCACATGCTCATACGAATTAGCTTAGTAGTTCACGAGCTATAAACAGTCCAAAATGATTACAGAGTTTTAATTACAATGAACAATTAATCAAGTCACAGAAAACTATCTAGAATAAGACAGAGTCATTAAAATGCAATTCAACAGTAGAGGCTTCAATTTCATTTCATGTTTCAACAGGTGAAGCTACATCGACAGAGTCTCAAGGTATGTACCTGAAACTGGAATTGAGGAAAAATGAGATGAGGAAGGTAGAGTCAGCAACAGCTAACAACAGTCAAAGCCAGTAGCAACAGGATTAATTTTAAACCCAAAGCAATATCACAGAAACCCAAGAATGAATTTCTAAGGAGCAGCACCAATAAACAAATAAAATGGACTTGATTGAACCCAAAAGACTCGAAATTAACCCAGGGAACTTCTGAAACTTCAGCTACTGACTTCAGAACCACAACTCTCAGCCTCTACGTATTCCTACATGTGTATTCTTTCTTGAACCCTTAGCTTTGCAGGATCTTTTCTCTCAATTTTCAGACCTGTGTTTCTTTTTTCAGCTTTTCAAATTTTTCTCCCAATTGAATGCCTTCTCTCTCTCTCTCTCTCTCTCTCTCTCTATCTGTCTCTTTTTTTTTGTCCTCCTCTATGTCCTAAATGCCTCTCATTTATACCCAAACTTCTGATCTTTTTCCAGCTCTTAGGAGCACTAAAATATTAAGAAAATGAACCCCTCCCATCAATATTCCCTACACACCCCACTACTAAGTGTCCAACCTATTATTAAATTCAATTAAGTATAGGCAGCCTGAATTGTAAACTCAGGCATGCCCGGACAGCACATGCTATCCACTTAGTCTTAACACTTCCAATTCAGTAATTTACTTTAACTTCATTAATCAATGAATCCTAAACTGGCTAACAAATGTGGTACAAATTCAAATAACAGCAAATAACAAACAACAAATTCACGACGTTCAGATAACCAAGCAATTTGATCCAATGAGACGACTGACTAAGCAATTCAAACATTGTGATGGACTAATCTCTAATTTTAAGCCTACGACCAGACTTAGTTCAACACAAAAAAAGAAGCAGGAGGAAAAGAGGACTGGTATTTAAATAAAAATGAAAGACGAAAGAAAAGAAAAACAGAATTAAAAATACCTAATTATCAGGCGGGCCAAATACTGAAATTACTCCTTGTTCCTTTGATTTGGCTTGAAACAGACCTTAATCGTGTGTTTTCAATATGAAAGCACATGGCTAAGGTCCAATTCGGTCCAAAGATCCTCCTATGCCCGTTGAGTTTTAAATTAAAGAATTAGGGCTCAGATTCTGTGATTTAATATTCTAGACCCTGGAGGAGGATTTGAGGGAAACTATTGGTGGATTAGAGGTGAGGGGATTAAGGAGATCATGGGGTGTGAGTTTGGGACGGTTTAGGTTTGGCGCCGCCACCAGGGGATCTTGTGGCAGCGCTAGGGTTCATGTCTTAGATCGAAGATTCGACACGTTCTAGGGGTGTTTGAAGGAAACGGAGTTGGTATTTGGGATGAGGAGGTGATGGTGGTTCAGGGATGTAATTTTGGTGGCCATCAGAGGGGTGTCGCCGGACACGACGGAGGGGCTGTTAGGGTTTTGCTTATTCGAAGGAATGCGCTAAGATTCGGGGGAAGTTGGATGGGGATTTGGAATGGGGAAGGTGAGGGGAATCTGGGGTGTGAAGATGGGGGTGTTTGGCCACCGTCTGCAGCCGTGGGCAATTTTCGGTGGGCGGAGGACGGTGGTGTGAGGCGGAGGATGGGGCTGGTCTCTGAGGGTTTGAGAGAGATGAGTGGGGGGAGGTCTGAAGGGGGTTGGGTTAGGTTGGAAGGTTATATACATTATGTGAGATTTAATCCAAGCCGTTGGATCAACTGAGATCAACGGTTTGGATTAACTCACTTAAGTAAAACGGAGTCGTTTTGGCTAAGGGGTGTTGGATCGGTTCAGGGAAAGGCGGGTTGGGTAGGTTAAACGGGTTGGGTAAGGGCTTTTGGACCGTTGGATGGGGTTTAAATGGAGGGCTGGGATTGATCGACGTTGAAACGACGTAGTATTGGTATTATACTACGTCGTTTGGATGGTCTGAAAGACTCAGCCAATTTGGACCGGGTGGAGGCTTCATTTGGACTGGTTTTAACCGGGTATTGGTTTGGGCTGGGGAATTAATTCGAAATTTGGCCCAATTCGATTTTCTCTTCATTTTTCATTTTGTTTCTTTTTCTTCTTTTTCTTTTTATTTCCTAATTATAAAACTAAAAATTCTAAATTAAATTATAAGACAAATTAACTTATTAAAAATAATAACTAAACTTAAATAATTACCACAACTAATTAAGACCTAAATTAAAAAGGAAAACTACCAATATTCCAAAGTACAACATAAACTATATATTTTTTTATTTTTCCATTTTTGAAACAACTAATTAGTTAATAATCGATTCCTAAAAATGCAAAGTCAAATGCAAATGCAACATATATTTTTTGTATTTTCTATTTATTTAAACACCTAAATATGTACGAACACAAGCAAATAATGACATAAAATACCATGAAAATTCGTAAAAATACACACAATAAAACCGGCAAATTTTTGTTTTGATTTCTTTGGGAGTAGTTCGTATGGGGAAAAAATCACGTGCTCACACCAAGTTTAGAAATGTTACTTACCTCAAAGCGCGCAACTCAATGTTCCAAAAAATACCCTTGCCACATGAATCGACCTCTGAGTGACTCGAATCTAGTCAAAGAAACTTAATTCCATCAGTCATGGCTATAAGAAATAATTTTAAAAGATAAATCTATGGTCTTTAACCAAAATAAAAAAGTCAACCCCGGGCTCACACCTCGGAACCCGACAAAAATCATAATTCTGAACATACATTAGAAAACGAGTCCAACAATACCAAAATCATCCAATTTCAACCACAAATTGACCCTCAAATCCCCAAATCTCATTCTCTAATACATAGTCCAAAAATCCCTATATTTCACTTCAAACACACATAATCTAGGTGTAAAGTTCAATGGGTAAACAATATTTATCAATAAATGTGATGAATCTGCACTTACCTTTTCAATTGTAGACAAAATCCTCTCAAAATCCCCCCTACCCGAGCTCCAGAAGTCCTAAATAAGAAAAAAAAACATGAAACCCTTAAAAATATAACATTGCTAGGCATTCCACACTTGCTCTCCTCTTCCCACTTCGGCAGAACCATTTCTTCTGTCAAAATTGCGCATTTGCCCTTTCCACTTAAACTCTACCCCACCGCATTTGCGGTCAAACACTCGCACCCGCAGAATTTCCTCGCATCTACGACTCATGCTCACTCAACCGCCTTCCACTTCTGCAGACCTTCCCTCGTACTTACGGATGCGCTTCTGCTCACCTACGTCTGCTTCTACGGACTTCCTTTGAGCCTTCCCACTTCGCCTCTGTGCTTAGTTGCCCGCACCTGCGAGCTCGCAGGTGCAGAAAATACCTTGCACCTATACATATGCCCATCTCTAGCTAGAATCGCTTTTTCGACCACAGGGCCTCTTCTACGGTCTCGCACCTACGGCTAACGCCACGCAGGTGCGATTACACCAAGACCTGAAGCTCCAGTATTTTCATAAGTCTTATTTTAAATCTAAATCACACCTGAGGCTCCCGGGACCCCATCCAAACATACCAACAAGTCCTAAAATATGATACGAACTTAGTCAAAACCTCAAATCACATCAAACAACATCAAAACCAGGAATTGAACCCAAATTCAAGCCTAATGAACTTCCAACTTCTAAAATTGATGACGAAATATATCAAGCCAAATCCGATTGACCTCAAATTTTGCACACAAGTCATAAATGACACGACGGACCTACTCTTACTCCTGAAACCATGATCCGAGCCCAGTATCAACAAACTGAACTCTCGCTCAAACTTCTCAACCTTCCAAACCTTCAACTTTCTAACTTTCATCAAAAAGCCTCAAACCAACCTATGGACCTCCAAATCCATATCCGTACATACACCCAAGCTCAAATCACCCTACGAAACTATTGGAACCATCAAAACTCCATTCCGAAGCTATCTAAACAAATGTCAAACTCCGGTCAACTCTTTCAACTTAACCTTCCAACCTTGGGACTAAGTGTCCCAAATTACTCCGAAACATCCCCGAAACCAAACCAGCCACCCTGGCAAGTCACATAACCACACATGATTATAGAAGAAATGATAAATGGAAAAATATAGCTACAATACACAAACTGACCGACCAAGTTGTCATATGATTATTATAAGGAATCTACAATCTAACCCAGTCCTTAGTTGTCTACTACAAAATTAGACATGATTTGGGTCTACAAGCCGAGTTAGTGCATAAGGTGGGTTTGCAAAGGTCTCCTTCTAATGAATGTTGGGTGGGGCATTTTTATTGATATTTATTTTTAGGGCCGCAATTGAAGTTATAACTGTATTTTATTAAAATTGCAATATTTTATAGCCTTTTACGTAATAGATCTCTTTTAAGAATTTACTAATATAAATAGCATAACTTTTAAAATATTTCAAGAATAGCAGTTTAAATAAAAATTATATCATATTTTTAAAACATTTAAATCTAGTAACAAACTAATTTAAAAATCAAATCCCAATAATTTAGGATAAAATATCCTTCTCTCTCTCTCTTAAATATCATTTCCTACTCTCGTTTTTCTCATAAAATTCCAATAATTTTGAAATACGTTTTTCCTCTCATAGTTCTCTCCCCAAACTAAATTATGGATTGAATGATAGAAAATATCTCTCTCTCTTCTTTGTAAAGCTACTACACCACCAACTTAGGAATTTTAAATTAGGTATGAAACCAAAAAATATAAATATAAAAATTAGGGATTAAATGTTGAACACAAAAAGAATATTCTCATTTATTTTGATAGTATATATACAATATAAATAAAAAAAATTAAAATATTCGTAAATGTAATTAATTAGTATACCAAATAATCAAATTTCTCATTGGATTTTTAAGATATAAAATATTTATACCATAAATATATAAATCTTCAAGAAAAAATCTAGGCATATATCTAGTATATTTGTAGAATATTTATAGTATAAAACTTAATTACTCTAAATATAAACTATAAACATTTAATATATTTGTAAAATATTTATAGTATCAAAATTAAAATACTTGTTATGATGATAATAGCTGGCACGAAGCCCAAATATGGCAATCAGCCAAAATTATGATGATAACAAGTAATTTCAGTTAAATACGCAGTAAATTCATCAATCGGGATGGACCAAGTCACAATTCCCAAGGGTGCTCTACCCCACGCTCGCTATTCGGCGTGCAAGTCACCTCAATATAGCACTACGATGTGCAAACACGGGTTTTCAAACCCTCAGAATATCATTTACAATCATTACTCACCTCAAACCGGCGAAATCTCTAGCTCGCGATGCCTCTGCCCCTCAAATTAGCCTCCAGGCACGTCGAATCTATCCAAAATCAGAACGAATACATCACAATATGCTAAGGGAACAAAGCTCAAGCGAAAACAATCAATATCGGGCACAAATCCCGAAATTACCAAAACCTGAGCCCCGAGCCCACTTCTCAAAACTCAGAAATTCTTACACCAATGGGTTCCTTATCTCGCCACGAGTCTTATGCATATAAAGAACACCAAAATTGAGGTCCAAATGACCCCTCAAATCCCAATTTGAAATATCAAACTCAAGCCCTAGTTCTTTCCTCTTTAGCTAAATTTTCATGAATTTCAAGGTTAATACCACAATTAAATCATGTTTTTAGTTCATAGGACTTACCTCCAATCAATCCCAGTCGAAACCCTCTTCAATTTCTCCCAAAAAGCTCTCAAGATGCTCAACAATGGTGGAAAATATGACCTAGCTCGCGGAGGAAATGTCTTTAAAAACTATTCTGTACAGCCCAGATTTTCCTCCACGCGATCGCAGCCCTAGGCTTGCGATCGCAATGAACGAAAATTCCAGCTCCAATTTTAATACTATGCGATCGCATACACTTCCCTGCGATCGCAAAGACCAAGCTCTTTACCCTATGCGAGCGAGACTGGGGCCCTGCGAACACGATGCCTTTCATTCCAAACCTACACGAACGCGAGCCATATGATTCGAACGCGAAGAACAATTCTACCGGGCCCCCAAGTCCTCTTATGCGAACGCGGATTCTCCTATGCGAACGCGATGCAACACCATCTAACTCACTACGATCGCGGACGCCCTACCGCGAACGCGATGAACAAAGCGCCTGCCTCCCAAATTCCTCTTACGCGATCGCAGCCCCAGGCTCGCGATCGCGAAGGCCAAAAATACTCCTGCAACAGCAGATGAAATTTTCTGCAATTCTCAAAGCCAAGAATGGTCCGATTGACCACCCGAAACTCACCCGAGACCCCCAGGACCTCAACCTAAAGCACCAACACATCCTAAATCATCATTCAAACTTGTTCCAGTCATCAAAACGCCTCAAACAACATCAAAACCATCAATTCACATCGAATTAAAGCATAAATTCTTCTAAAACTTTCGAAATACGCATTTGATCAAAAACCCAACCAAATCACCTCCGAATGACCTGAAATTTTACACACACATCCTAAATCACATAACGAAGCCACAACAACTTTTGTAATTCTATTCCAATCCTCAGATCAAAATCTCGCCTATCAACCGGAAATCGCCAAAATACTAACTTCGCCAATTCAAGCCTAATTCTATATGGGATCTCCAAAACCACTTCCGATCACACTCCTAAGCCACAAATCATCCCCCAAAGCTAACCGAATCATCAAAAATCATAACCGAGCCCTCTAACACATAAGTCAACATCCGATTCACTTTTCCAAGCTAAGCCTTCCTTAAAGAGACTAAGTGTCTCATTTCCTTCTAAAATCAATCCACACCAACTCGTTCACACAAGACACCGATAATGAAGCATAAAGAAGTAGAAAAAATGGGGGAAACCGAGCGGTAACTCATGAGACGACGGGTCGGGTCGTCACATCCTCCCCAACTTAAACAAATGTTCGTCTTCGAACGTACCCAGAGTTGTTCTAAGAGCCAACCAATCACTGAATAACCTGACCATGCATATACTCGGGGGTGATCCCACATCACCCTTTCTCATATAGGTCGGATAACACATTTTAACTAAAATCACACAATCCAGTCTAGCCCATAAATCATAGAACCACATTGCACTTTCTGAAATCATACACAAGATCAGAACCTCACATTTATATTCAGAATAAGCCTGAACCAGCTGTAATAACCCATACTTGTAACCTCAGGTGCAATTATGTGATATACCACATAACTCAAACACTCAAAACGATAACTTCTATTCACAGCAGCTGCACACAACACCCGAATACCTGTAGAAAACCTCTTATCAACTAAGGTCTTATTCCAACACTTCTATATACTGCTAATGATAAATGAAACATGCAATAAACCGTAACCATTTCTCAGATCAGCTATCCATAAGGTTACTTTTCCTTTGGCAAGGACCATAGCGAATTTTTGAACCGAACCTCGATATTTATCCATCAAACATGCTGAAATAGAACCCGTTTGTATTCATTACAGACCACAACGACCTCATCTAATCCATCACAATTACTCGGGTGACATGACACACTAAGACATGCTAAATCCACAAATTGTGCAGTATGCGCACCAATAAGCAACAATCCGAACATACTCACATCATGAAAATGACCCAAACAAAAGAGTTGTACCTCAAGCTCATCAGTACCAACAAAACACAAGGCTGAAACCCCATCTCACATCATAGAAATAGAACACATGAATCTACCCCGAAAGGTCATATCTCCATGTAGCCTCGCTACAACGCACGATCCTATCAAACACTGCTCCACATGAAACATCTCAAGTCACTATGCTCAAAATCGACAGCCACGCACAATTTGATGTCTGGAACCAAAGCAAATCATTACACCCACGGTGAAACAAATAACATACGCCATGCAACCCGATAGGACATAACCGATACATTGTTCACTAAGCAACGCTCAATTACTTTTCCTGCTCGAATTCCACTAAGAGACCCCAATTGAGCCGCACCATATGTGCCTATAACCAACAAATTGTAACACCCCGCAACACATAAAGGTAACTCGTAGATCTCCCCAGATTACTGATAAGCTCAACAATGGTCGAACCAATACCTCCCTCAACAATGCCATTCGGAGCCAACCAAGCCGACTCAAGATAAAACACTCACCCACATTGGCCTGCCAACGAACTCCTTATCAAGGAAACCTGAAGCTGTTCCTTCCACCTATATAACTCTGCCGATGCTATAAACGATACGATACAAAGCACCAAATCAATACTAAAATCCACAATCTTGCCCGGTGACATGCCCAGCCACAAGGAACACATCCGAGAAGTGTCTCACCACTGGGACTAAATCAATATGAGGAGCCTTAGCACTGACACTCTTCACAAGACCCCAAATAAGAAAGGCAATCCTTCCCAGCCGTCTACTAGGTCTTCGAAATATAAAAAAAATCCACAATAGGATATAATTCGACGAACATCGCCACTCAATTCGTGGCATTTCCCGACATAGCCAACCGCGCCATCTTATCGCAATAGTCCAGAATAACACATTACGGAAACAACCAGTTTGAACCCAATGTCATATCCAAGATCTAATATCCCAAGCAACAAAAGGTCCGTTTGGGTCTCCAAACCCCGATAGTCTCTAAGCAGTGCCGATGCACATGATCTACGACCATAACATAGCATGGATACGAGAATTTTTGGTCTCCAATTCCATGTAGCACATAAATCACCATACATAATCCCAAATTTTGCCGTCCGAATACATATCACACCTCAGGTACCCAGTCATTCCACGATAGATACTCTAAAATTTTCATGTGACACTAAGCAAACCTGAATACCACCAGTCGATCCAACAAGAAAGTGCTGCAATACTACCGAAGTATCATTAGTTTAATCACATTACCCTTTTTCTAAGACATATACTCTCGTCAAATTACTTCCAATTAGCAGTATCATTCCCTTGATTATCCGAGGCTACCCGTTGCCTAAGAGTTTTATGAACTTCCTTTCATAAATAAAAAATGTAACCTAGCACACGCCAGTCTCGGTCCTCCACAACATATCGTATATACCATACCATCCAAGGATAACATGAAAACTTTATCTCCCTTCCGAGCCACAGACATCTACACGCTCAACTAGTCAAGAACTTCCATTGATCCCATCTAGAAGAAAATCATTACACATACCATGCCTCTCACATTCATAAAAATGCACTTCTCCAACCACGGTAGAAATCAACAAGAACTCCCCCAATTTGGTTTGCACAATTTAAACTGCCAGGACTAAACCTTCTAATTAGAACAAGCTAAGCAAGCCATCAAAACCCATTAGCATTCCTACAAAATACCTGTGAGAACCCATTACCTCGAACACATACAAAGAATTGATCGTACCATACCGATTCGGTCTACTATCAAGCCACTTCATCTATCTGAATTTCCTTCTGATTCATTTTCAACTTGATGCTCCCTCTTGTTGTAGCACCACAATGCCTCAACCCAGGCTTACCACACGAGACCCAAGCATAAGACCACACATTCTAAGGCCCATAAGCCACTGAATACGCTCTCAAATTTTCCCAGAAACACCATATTCCAGAATACTTTACTTTGAAGAACTTCCCACAAACCTAAATTTGTTACCTTTACTTTCCTGATACTGATACATAGAACCCCATAATTAACATAGAAATACCAAAAATCTGAACCTCTTCCAATTAAAACACAGTTTCTAACCATACATGCAACTTTAAAATACCCGATTGTTCCCTGTAGGATCTTGAACATATTAAAGCCATCCTCGCAAATCATTCACTCTTATTCAAACTGAAACTTATTGACCTAATGAACAAAACTACCCCTGCCTCATCAGCACTCTAACACCGCAGGACACGACCTCATCCCAATACAAACGAGCATCTTCCTTCTCTATACACCGAGCATCCTTTACCAATAACAGCTTAAGACATCATGTTATTCTCACACATCTACGAAGCAGCATATAACCTTTGTCAAACTTTTCCTTCACTCGTGCCATCCTCAGCACAATTTCTGCAACCAAAACTGATTCACCAGCATGCCTCAAACCGGAACCAACATAGCACATAACCGTACAATCAGCTAATCAATAACAAACTCCCCAACTTGGCTCAAAGCCATAGATCAAAACATACAATACTCATAATGCATATACTTCGCTGCTACCTTAATACCATAGTGAGAATAAACTCAAATCCTTTGTAAGCTTGTATAAACACAAATCATCTAGTACTTTAACTCTTCGGCAAATCTTGCAACAGTTAAGCCCACTTTCTTAAGCGACCCAAAATTTCAAACTTCGACACTTACAATTCAATTGAACATGAGATATTCTAACATTCACGTAAGGGTCACACGACCCCAGAACTCTTCGCAGGAGATAACTCACTTGCTTTTCCATCAGTTAAGATTTATGTATACCTTCCACTGCCATAAACTGTACGCAGTCACTTAGTCTTTCTGAGTCTGAACTCATACCGCAACATAAAATTTACTTCACTCTCAACTGGAAACATGAAAAGATTCCTCACGAGTCCATAACTCGGGGCTATACCTCGAATCATGATGGAATTAAAACACCTAATAGTTCTTCTATCATCTAGTAAACCTTCCTCATCACTTCCAAGTCACATAGATACATCTCGCAGTACTAATATACTCATCACATAGCTTATCCAGCTATCACTTCCACAAATAGGGACAATACCAAACATATAAGCTCAAAACACTTGTTCATATAATCAGTACCTCAGTGCTCAATCCATAGGCAAAGATCCGACCTCAAGTCCTCCAAACTGGCCCAATATCAACTCACAGAGATTACATTTTGCCCCTCGACGGGGAATCACAAGCCGTCAAGGCACATCTAATACCGAGCGCTGATGCGCACATACGAACGCGTGGAAGGAATTTCAAGAGTTACATTTCAAGCTGAATCAAGGACGCACGATGAGAATTCCAAGGACGTAAAGTTTTCCTAAAGGTTCTGTAGCCTCTCGAGGATAAATACAGACGTCTCTATACCGATCCGCAAGACTCTACTAAACCTGCTCATGACTCATGAGACCTAGTAACCTAGGCTCTGATACCAACTTGTCACGACCCAAACCCCTCTCCGGTTGTGATGGCACCTCTCGTGAAGACAAGGCCAGCTAGATTATTACAGAACACCTCTTTTAAGTAGTTAATAAATTCATAAGCAATTTAAATATGATTTAATGATATTAATTAGCAAAAATACGACCCAACACAGCCCAAATCGGGGTGTCATGAGCCACGAGCATCTATTAGAGTGTAAGTACAACCACAAGGTCTAAAAGTATACGAATCAAGAATAATGAACAAAGGGAGAAAAACGATGCTGCGAACGCTGGCAATCACCTCGTTAACCTCCTATATCTCTAACTTTAATCAACCAAACCTGCTACCGGGTGAATATATACCTGCATCTGCACACGGGATGTAGGGAGTAAAGTGAGTACTCCAACTCAGTGAGTAATAAAGGTAAATAACAACTGAGCGGTAAGAAATCACGTATGACATATCATCATGCTGTATAGAAGCAATGTAAGCCCTTTTTAAAAAATAGTAGAGCTATAAAATCTTTAGAGAAAACATCTTAGCTCAGCTTGAACCTCTTTTGAAAATGGCTTTTTCAGCAGTTATGCAAGTGAATGCAAAACAAATAGTACAGATAAGCACAAAATTCCACCCCTCGGGCACAACACTCAGTTATCAAATAATACCAGAATAACAGGTAAATATTGCAAGAAGAAGCACAAACAACATATAATGGCAGACAAATGAAACAAGGTAAATACATCAAATAGTACCGGTACCGCTGCGGCGTACAGCCCGATCCAAATATCGTTGCGGCGGGCAGCCCGATCCATTTATCATCGACGATGCTCACTGGGGGTGTGCAGACTCCGGGAGGAGCCCCTTACGGCCCAAGCGCAATATCAAGTCATCTCGTGGCATCAATCTAGGCCCTCGGCCTTATATCAAATCAGTATCTCACTGTTGCGGCGTGCAGCCCTATCCAAAAGTAACCTCACAATACAGGCCCTCGGCCTTACTCAGTCAAAATCACATAAGCCACTAGGAAAATAGTAAAACATGATGCTCAGCCCAAATATTGCTAGGAATATCATTTCAAGTGTTAAAGTAAAACAAACTTGGCAGAGTCTTAAAAATAGTGGAAAATACATGACTGAGTTCAATCATAAAATCAAAACAGTGAGGAAATATTAACAACAAATCCTTGAAGGGTTCAAATAGCTGGAACGAAGCCCAAACATGGCAATCAGCCCAAATTATGATGATAACAAGTAATTTCAGTTAAATACGCAGTAAATACATCAATCGGGATGGACCAAGTCACAATCCCCAAGGGTGCTCTACCCCACGCTCGCTATCCAGTGTGCAAGTCACCCCAATATAGCACTATGATGTGCAAATACGTGTTTTCAAACCCTTAGAATATCATTTAAAATTATTAGTCACCTCGAACCGGCGAAATCTCTAGCTCGCGACGCCTTTGCCCCTCAAATTGGCCTCCACGCACATCGAATCTATCCAAAATCAGAACGAATACATCACAATATGCTAAGGGAACAAAGCCCAAGAAAAAATAATCAATATTGGGTACAAATCCCGAAATTACCAATACCCGAGCCCTGGGCCCACTTCTCGAAACTCAAAAATTCTTACATCAACGGGTTCCTTATCTCTCTACGAGTCTTATGCATATAAAGAACACCAAAATTGGGGTCCCAATGACCCCTCAAATTCCAATTTGAAATATCAAACTCAACACCCAGTTCTTCCCTCTTTAGCTAAATTTCCATGAATTTCAAGGTTAATACCACAATTAAATCATATTTTTAGTTCATAGGACTTACCTCCGATCAATCCCAGTCGAAACCCTCTTCAATTTCTCCCAAAAAGCTCTCAAGATGCTCAACAATGGTGGAAAATATGACCTAGCTCGCCGAGGAAATGTCTTTAAAAACTATTCTGTCCAGGCGAGATTTTCCTCTACGCGATCGCAGCCCCAGGCTTGCGATCGCAATGAACAAAAATTCCAGCTCTAATTTTAATACTATGCGATCGCATACACTTCCTTGTGATCTCAAAGACCAATCTCTTTACCCTACGCGAGCAAATGGGGCCTTGCGAAAGCGATGCCTTTAATTCCAAACCTACGCGAACGCAAGCCATATGATGCGAACGCAAAGAACAATTCTATCGGGCCCCTAAGTCCTCTTATGCGAACGCAGATTCTTTCATGCTAACTCGATGCAACACCAGCTAACTCACTGTGATCGCAGACGCCCAACCGCGAATGCGATGAAAAAAGTTCCTGCCTCCCAAATTCCTCTTACGCAATCGCAGCCCCAGGCTCACGATTGTGAATGCCAAAAATACTCCTGCAACAGATGATAAAATTTTCTGCAATTCTCAAAGCCAAGAATGGTCTGATTGACCACCCGAAACTCACCTGAGGTCCCCGGGACCTCAACCAAAAGCACCAACACATTCTAAATCATCATTCAAACTTGTTCCAATCATCAAAACGCCTCAATCAACATCAAAACCATCAATTCACATCGAATTCAAGCCTAAGTTCTTCTAAAACTTCCGAAACACGCATTTGATCAAAAACCCAACCAAATCACCTCCGAATGACCTGAAATTTTACACACACATCCCAAATCGCATAACAAAGCCACAACAACTTTTGGAATTCCATTCCGACCTCGGATCAAAATCTCGCCTATCAATCGAAAATCGCCAAAATACTAACTTCGCCAATTCAAGCCTAATTCTATACGGGACCGCCAAAACCACTTCTGATCACACTCCTAAGCCACAAATCATCCCTCGAATCTAACTGAATCATCATAAATCATAACCGATCCCTCTAACACATAAATCAACATCCGGTTGACTTTTCCAAGCTAAGCCTTCCTTAAAGAGACTTAGTGTCTCATTTCCTTCTAAAATCAATTCAAACCAACTCGTTCACACAAGACACTGATAATGAAGCATAAAGAAGCAGAAAAAATGGGGGAAACGGGGCAGTAACTTATGAGACAGCGGGTCGGGTCGTCACACAGAGTTGGCTTATGCGATCGCGGGGCTATGTTTATGATCGCATAGAAGGGTCGCCTGGGCAGTGTTCTTTTAAAATCGGGGTTTGGCTCATTTTCACTTCATATCTTCTGTGGGAGCCGATTTTGGAGAAACTTTGGAGTGTCATTTTTGTCATACCTCCTTTTTCCGCTACTTTATACGGCTTTTACTACACCCCGGAAAGGGATATAATAAAGAAAGGAGTTTTTCCAATTTAAGGACAATCGAAACGGGATTCGTTTTTATTTAAGATTTAGAGTCGCCACTTGGAAGATTTATGGTGTCCCAAGTCACCGGTTTGAATCCCGAATCGAGGAAGGGTTTGACTCTGTTTAACAGTCGCGAACCAAAAATCCGGGTAAGGAATTTTGTTAACCCGGGCGAAGGTGTTAGGCACTCCCGAGTTCCGTGATTCTAGCACGGTCGCTCAACTGTTACATTTGGCTAAAATATTTGATTTTTGATACATGTTCAACCTACAATGCAATTTTTAATGTTATTTACCGCTTTTTGTCAATTATTATTTTTATTTAAGAAGGTGAACGTCGTTTAAGAATGTGTTTTCGGATCACGTCTTATGAAATGCACCCGGATCCTCGACACATTCTTATTCAACATTTTTGGATTTGGATTTGGGTCGCATGAAATGCACACCCATATTAGGAAAGTAAGATTATTAAAAATCGCGCCTAAAGTGACTAACGTGCTGTTATCGTTTGGGAAGGCCGTGAAATTCGCTAAACGGCCTGTCCCGAATACTAAGTATTTTTGAATTAAGTAATTAATGAGGGCCCCGCAATTATATCTTTGATTTGGCGAGGCTCGTTTCATTTTTATTATTAAAGGCCAACTTAAAGTGACTAAAATTTTCTATTTATATTGTCTCTAATAGTCAATTAATTCACGAATATAAATTCGAATCTCGAATTCAAGTCCGAGTTCAAACAAAAGGGGGAAACCTTTTAGCTTGAACCCGCTACCCAATTCAAAATCCAATTTCATATTTATGGATTAATTTTCCATATTCCTAATTATTTAATATTACCTAATAATTACTATACTTATGTCTATTACCGTATATGATTTTCAGATTTTAACTATTTTTGTATTGAGCATATCACATATTAATACTACACCTCAAATGTGCAAAAAGGAAGCTGGTCATAAGCATTTGCTCAAAGGCCCAAACTCTGCAAATGTACACAATGCAGAATGCCCAAGACACAGGTATTGGGCCTAAGTTTAGCCCCAAATTGGGCAAGACAGTCTGGGCCGCACCAGGAGACAAAGGGATCTAATCCCTGAAACTAGGCGGGCCTGTTAATAACACAACTGAGCCCAGCATTAAACTACTGTATCTGGATCTTTACTCAAAAA
>MU673027.1:7099-17482 GCA_026770625.1 Nicotiana glauca
AGCCTTTTCCAACATACATTTCGTTTTTGCTTACAACAACTTTATCAGAAACAAATACACATTTGAATCCATTCTTTACAAGTAAAGAAGTAGAAACTAAATTCTTCCTAATAGTAGGAACATGAAGAACGTTGTTGAGAATCATTTATTAAAGCAAGGATACCTCACTGAGTTATTTAGTGAGAAATGTAAACAAGCATATATGAAAAATAGACAGGATCCCTCGAAGCCACCCTCACCTAAACAGACAGTCAATGTTATAAGTGGAGGAGAAGATATAAACGGTATCTCATATACCGCAGCCAATAAAATATCCAAAATGACAATCACTCATGGAAAACGGTTACGCCACATGCTGGAAGAGGAGAATATCATGCTCAATGATGAGGATGCAGAAGGCCTCCTGACTCTACATAACGACGCACTGATAATATCCTTACTCGTACATGATACTAACGTGAAACATGTTTTGATTGATCCAGGCAGTTCAGTGAATATTGTTCTGATACGAGTGTTGTGCGAGATGCAAGCTGAGGACAAATTGGTTCCAAAAGCGCATACCTTATAAGGCTTTGATAACTCTAATGTCATAACCAAAGGCGAAGCGATTCTTACCACGTTTGCAGAAGGTGTTGTCAAAGATACCAAGTTCCAGGTCGTAGATATGGAAATGGCTTATAACATGATCCGTGGAAGGCCATGGATCCATGATATAGATGATGTACCGTCAACTTTACATCAAGTTATAAAATTCCCATCACCATGGGGGATTTGTCAAATTAGAGGCGATCAACAAACATCCAGGAGTATTAACTCCGTTGCAGATTCAACTGTTCAAGGTGAAGTCAAATAGAAATTACAGGATTCAGTTGAGGAGGGTATAATGTCAACCTTAACTGAACAAGGAAAAACAGACGTGGATTCAAGGCCTGACACTATTGAATAACCAGAGGAAAACGAGAACATTAAAACAACGATCGAAGAGTTAGAGGCTGTGATTTTATTTATACACTGGCCCGAGAGGAAAGTGTATATAGGAGCAAATCTCAGCCCGGAGGTAAAACGTAAGTTAATTGACTTTTTAAAAGCTAACGCATATTGTTTTGTTTGGTCCCATTCTGACATGACAGGGATACCGTCGGAGGTCATGACTCATATATTGAATGAAGACCCGTCATATCCCCCAGTCAAGCGAAAGAAACGAAAGCAAAGAGCTTCCAAGAATCAGGTAATTCAAGAAGAGGTTCAAAAATTGCTCAAAATAGGATCAATTCGTGAGGTAAAGTATCCTAACTGGTTGGCTAACACTATTGTGGTTCCTAAGAAAAATGGTAAGTGGCGTGTTTGTGTGGATTACACAGATCTTAATAAAGACTGTCCGAAAGACTCTTTTCCTTTACCGCATATAGATCAGTTAATTGATGCTACTGTAAGACATGAAGTGTTAAGTTTTTTAGATGCATACTCAGGTTATAACCAAATCAAAATGGATCCAGAAGATGAGGAAAAAACGTCTTTTATAACAGACATGAGGACTTATTGTTATAAAGTAATGTCCTTTGGTCTTAAAAACGTTGGTGCGATGTGTCAGAGCCCAGATTAAAGCTATTGAAGAAATCCCTGATGTACTTACGAATAAAAAAGAAGTTCAAACACTGACAGGGAGGATCGCAGCCTTGGGAAGATTCATTTCAAAGTCATCATAAAAGTGTTTCAAGTTTTTCTCAGCCCTTAAAAAGAAAGATCACTTTGAATGGAACGAGGAATGTGAACAAGCACTTAGGAATTTGATGATATATTTATCAAATCCACCTCTGTTAGCAAAACCAAAGGCTGGCAAAAGGCTTTTCATCTACCTTGCTGTTTCAGAAATTGCGGTAAGTGCTGTTTTGGTTCGAGAAGAATAATATAAATAATCTCCTATTTATTATGTTAGTAAATCTTTGTTAGATGCAGAGACACGGTATCCACAATTAGAAAAATTAGCACTCGCTTTAATCATGGCATCTAGCAAATTGAGGCCGTATTTTCAGTGTCACCCTATTGCTGCAGTAACTGCATATCCCTTACGTAATATACTGCATAAACATGAATTATCAGGAAGGTTCGCTAAATGGGCTATAGAATTAAGTGAGTATGAAATCACGTATCTACCTAGAACAACAATAAAATCTCAAGTACTGACAGATTTCGTGGCTGATTTTAGCCAAGGGATGCAATTAGAAGCTGAAAAAGAAGTTCAGTTACTTAATGGAGCAAATCCAGGAACATAGATTTTATTCACTGATGGATCATCTAACATTAAAGGTGCAGGGTTATGAATTGTTTTAGTACTACCTACGGGTGAAACTATTAGGCAAGCTATTAAATGTCACTCCGTAACTAATAATGAAGCGGAGTATGAAGTTGTGATTGCAGGTCTAGAATTGGCACAAGAACTTGGGATAAGTCAGGTGGTGATCAAAAGTGATTCTCAACTTGTGGTTAATCAAATGCTTGGGACTTACACAGCCAGGGAGGCAAGGATGCAACAATACTTAGAAAAGGTAAGGGAACTGATAAAGTAGTTCCAGACTTGGAAGGTCATCCAGATACCAAGTGATGATAATGTTGAAGCTGACGCCTTAGGGAACCTTGCATCCGTAGCTGATATAACAAACGATGCCAACGCCTCGATTCTACATTTATTTCACTCAGTTCTCGAACCTGATAAGAACGAGGTAAATTTTAATAATCTAACTTGGGATTGGAGAAATGAAATCGTTGCTTTTTTACAGTATGGTACCGTGCCTGATGACAAGAAAAAAGCATATGCACTTCGAAAAAAGGCAACTCGTTACTATTTAAAGCAAGGTAACCTTTATCGAAAGATGTTTGGTGGCCCCTTAGCAAGATGCCTTGGACCTTCTCAAACGGAATATGTAATGAGAGAAATATATGAAGGACATTGTGGAAACCACGTAGGAGGAAGATCACTGATGAGAACTTTGATCAGGGCAGGATATTACTGGCCCAAAATGGAAGAAGGAGCAGCGAGCTTTGTGGCTAAATGCAATAAATGCCAGAGATACGGTAATAATATGCACATACCTGCTGAGTTATTACTTCCGATCATTGCACCATGGCCATTTATGAAATGGGGAATGGACACAGTGGGACCATTACCTCAAGCTAAAGGACAGGTTAATTTTTTACTCGTACTTACTGATTATTTTACTAAATGGGTAGAGGCTGGAGCATTTAAACAGGTACGAGAAAAAGAAGTCAAGGACTTCATTTGGCGTAATATCATTTGCCGGTTTGGTGTACCAAAAGAAATTGTATGTGAAAATGGTCCTCAATTTATTGGAGCTCAGGTCACGGAATTTTTTCAAAGTTGGCAAATAAAAGGATAACATCAACACCATACCATCCAGTAGGGAATGGACAGGCGGAATCAAAAAACAAAGTTATCATTAATAATTTAAAGAAGCGATTGGAGGAATCAAAGGGTAATTGGCCTGAAGTCTTACCTGGAGTTTTGTGGGCATATCGTATAACCACGAAAACAAGTACAGGTGAGACACCTTTTTCTATGGTTTACGGGGCTGAAGCACTAATCCCAGTTGAGATAGGAGAGCCAAGAACGAGGTTCTCACAAGCAACGCAAGTATCACGACCCGGATTTCCAACCCTCGGGAGTCGTGATGGCGCATACTAATGGGATCTAGGCAATCCAATCAACAACTACCTCTTTTAACGAACTTTGACAATATTAGGAACAATAAAGCATTTAATAAATAAATGGAAGTCTCAAATATGATTAACTGAAAGAAATGCGGAAGTTTAACAAAATCCTCTACCTAAGATTGGTGTCATAATACTCATGAACGTCTAGAGAATACTAAATACAAGGTTTGAATGAAACATAAGACTGTTTGCTTCGGTACAAATGATAACAAACAGAATAAAATAGAAAGGGACTCCGGGCCTGCGGACGTCAGCAAGGCTACCTCGAATGCCCCTAGACTGAAAGCTCTTTCCCAGAATGCTACTGCTACTCAAATGCTGCTCCAACACCTGGATCTATGCAAAAAGATGCACAGAGTGTAGCATCAGCACAATCGACCCCATGTGCTAGTAAGTGCCTAGCCTCACCCCGGCGAAGCAGTGACGAGGCTAGACCAGACTAACAGATAAACCTGTGTAGATATATATACTAGTACAACAAAATAATAGTGAAAAATAAACAATTTAAAGCTGGGAGGGGGAACATGCTTATGGGGTAGCAGATAAAACAGAATATCAGGAATAACAAAGAATCTACATCTGATTTCTTCTAACACAAAATAGGGGAAAACAAACCATTTTCCCTTGTTTCAATTTCTACTCATTGCAGGTGTGCAACACGATCCCATTTCCTCATATCATGTGGTAGGCGTACCACTCTATCCCATTTCATAATATCACGTGGTAGGCATATCACTCGATCCCATTTCATAATATCACGTGGTAGGCGTACCACTCGATCCCATTTCATAATATCACGTCGTAGGCGTACCACTCGATCCCATTTCATAATAACTCGTGGTCGGCGTGCCACATGATCCCATTTCATAATAACTCGTGGTCGGCGTACCACACGATCCTATTTCTTTCAACACAATAGACAACATAACCCCGGCAAGGAAGAAATGTAATATAATAACTATCCCGACAAGGGAACAAGATAATATAATAAATTATCCCGGCAAGGGAGATCCAGCTATAACCAAACTTATTCAATTTCTACTTAACACAATTAAATCAATACTCAGTCTCAACAATTACTGGCTCAATGTTAAAGATTTCCAACCAATTCCTCATGAACAACAATTAAGAATTCGATAAATTAGCAATTTAGGACTCACGGTCATGCTCGACACCAGTGTATAGATACTCGTCACCATGCCTATACGCCGTACTCGACAAATAGAAATTAGCAAATAAGACTCTACTCCTATTCCCTCAAGCCAAAGTTAGACCAAACACTTACCTCGAATGCTCCAAACTCAACTCAAGCCTCTAGTATAGCTTTACCCCTCGAATTCACCACCAAACCGCTCGAATCTAGTCACAAATTACTTGAATGCATCAACAAATGCTAATTGAATCAATTTTAATGCTTGAAAATGAATTTCCCAAAGTTTACTCAAAAATTCCCAAAATGCCCCCGCGCGAACATGGTCAAAACCTGATGTTCGAACCAAAATAAATTCACCCATTCACCCACGAGCCCAAATATATAATTTGCTTTTATGTTCTACCCCAAAACGAGTTCTAATTCATGAAATATTTGAAAACCCTAACTCTACCCAATTCTCTAATTTCTACTCATTTTCACATGATTTAGGCCTAGGAATTCAAATGATATTGATGGAAAATGAAGAAAACGAGTTAAGTGACACTTACCCAAGAAACTTTGGTGAAAAAAATTCCCCAAGAATCGCCAAGAGCTTTGAAGAAGAGGAAACTTTGGAAATTTTGTAAAAATCCCGTAAGGCTTCTATTTTTGAGCTTAAAAAACTGGGCAGATGTTTTACTCTATGCGATCGAGGAAGGATCAATGCGATCGCATAGGAAAAATTGTGACCTCCCAAAATTAACTCAATGCGATCGTGGAAGTACCAATGCGATCGCATAGAACAAATTTATGACTACCAATATTAACTCTATGCTATCGCGGAAGAACCAATGCGATCGCATAGAACAAATTTATGACTACCAAAATTAACTCTATGCTATCGCGGAAGAATCAATGCGATATCATATAACAAATTTATGACTACCAAAATTAACTCTATGCTATCGCGGAAGAATCAACGCGGTAGCATAGAGCAAATTTATGACTACCAAAATTAACTCTATGCTATCGCGGAAGAATTAATGCGATAGCATAGTACAAATTTATGACTACCAAAATTAACTCTATGCTATCGCGGAAGAATCAATGCTATAGCATAGAACAAATTTATGACTACCAAAATTAACTCTATGCTATCGCGGAAGAACCATTGCGATCGCATAGAACAAATTTATGACTACCAAAATTAACTCTATGCAATCGCGGACATCCCTATGCGATCGCATAGAACAAAAACCTGGACACCTGCAACCAGCAATAACCCAGATTTTTCTAAGTCCAAAACACTCTGACGCCTATCCGAAACTCACCCGAGCCCTCGGGGCTCCTAACCAAACACACACACACTAACTCAACAACATCCTACGAACTTAACCATGCGATTAAATTGCCAAAATAACATCATAAACGAGGAATCAAACCTCAAAATCATCACTTTTTCATCAAACTTCATCAACGTTCATTTTTAGATATTTAAGTCTAAAACACGTCAAACGACGTCTGATTTCGACCAAATTTCACAGGAAGCTCTTAAACCACATATAAGACTTGTACCGGGCGCCGGAACCAAAATACGGGCCCGATACCAATGCTTTCTAATCCATTTTCTTTTCAAATTTCCATATAAATTTCAGAAAAATAATTTCTTTTAAAAATTAATTTCTCGGGCTCGAGACCTCGGATTTCAATTTCGGGTATATGCCCGAGTACCATATTTTTCTACGGACCCTCCGGGACCGTCAAATCACGGGTCCGGGTCCGTTTACCCAAAAAGTTGACCAAAGTCAACTTTAATTATATTAATATCAAAATTCATTAATTTTTACACTGAATTCATATTTAGGCTTTCCAGCTACGCGCCCGGACTGCTCACACAAATTGAGGAAGGTAAAAATGAGGTTTTCAAGGCCTCGGAAGCACGGACTGAAAGAGAAAACAGGTGATGACCCTTTGGATCGTCACATTCTCCACCTCTAAAAAAACCGTTCATCCTCGAACGGACAAAAGAAAGAAGTACCTGAGTAGGGAACTAGATAGGGATAATGGCCTCGAATATAAGACTCGGACTCCCAGGTCGATGCCCCAGGAGGCTGACCTCTCCACTGAACACACACTGAAGGAAAACTCTTCGACCTCCACTGTCGAACCTGCCGGTCTAGAATAGCTACCGGCTCCTCCTCATAAGACAGATCCTTGTCCAACTGGACAGTGCTGAAATCTAACACGTGGGCTGGATCGCCGTGACACCTCCGAAGCATGGACACATGAAACACTATATGCACGACTAACAAGCTAGGCGGCAAGGCAAGTATATAAGCCACCTCTCCTACACAATCGAGAATCTCAAATAGACCAATAAACCTAGGGATAAGCTTGCCCTTTTTCCCAAATCTCATCACGCCCTTCATAGGCGACACTCGGAGCAATACTCACTCACCAACCATGAAAGCTACATCCCGAACCTTACGATCTGCATAACTCCTTTGCCGCGACTAAGCAGAACGAAGCCTGTCCTGAATGATCTTAGCCTTATCCAACGCCTCCTGAACTAAATCTGTACCCAATAACCGAGCCTCTCTCGGCTTAAACCATCCGATTGGAGTCCGACATCGCCTACCATACAACGCCTCATATGGGGCCATCTGGATGCTGGATTGGTAGCTGTTCTTGTAGGCGAACTCTGCTAAAGGCAAAAACTGGTCCCACGAGCCTCCAAAATCAATGACACAAGCTTAGAGCATATCCTCCAATATCTGAATAGTCCTCTCGAACTTACCGGTTGTCTGGGAATGAAATGTTGTACTCAACTCAACCTGGGTGCCCAACTCTCGCTGAACTGCTCTCCAAAAATGCGAGGTAAAATGCGTACCCTGATCCGAAATGATAGATACCGGCACACCATGAAGGCGAACAATCTCCCGGACATAAATCTCAACTAACCTCTCGGATGAATATGAGACTGCCACATGAATGAAATGTGCTGACTTGGTCAGCCTATCCACAATAACCCATATTGCATCGAACTTCTTCCGAGTCAGCGGAAGTCCGGTAACGAAGTCCATGGTAACTCTCTCCCACTTCCACTCGGGAAGCTCAATCCTCTGAAACAAACCACCAGGCCTCTGATGCTCATACTTAACCTGCTGACAGTTCAAACATCTAGCCACATATGCAACAATATCTTCCTTTATCCTATGCCACCAATAATGCTGCCACAAGTCCTGATACATCTTCGCCGCGCCCAGATGAATAGAATACCGAGAACTACGGACCACCGCTAAGATTAACTCTCGAATCCCATCGATATTGGGCACACAAACTCGCCCCTACAATATCAAAACACCATCATCATCTAAGTTCACCTTCGTGGCACCTCCACGCTGCACCGTGTCTCTCAAGACACGCAAATAGGGATCATCAAACTGCCGATCACGAATACGCTCCAATAATGAAGAACGAGCGATCGCAAACTAACAATCTGCTAGGCTCAGAAATACCTAACCTCACAAGTACCTAATCGGCGGACTTCATACTCAATGCGTCAGCTACCATATTGGCTTTTCCTCGGGTGATACAAAATAGTAACATCATAATCTTTCAATAACTCCAACCATCTCCTTTGCCTCAAATTCAACTCCTTCTGCTTGAACAAGTACCGAAGACTCTTGTGATCAGTGTACACCTCACATGTCACACCATATAGGTAATGCCTCCAAATCTTCAAAGCATGAACAATGGCTGCCAACTCTAGATCGTGAACCGGATAATTCTTCTCATTGATCTTCAACTTCCTCGAAGCATAAGCAATGAATCAACCGGCCTGCGTCAATACTGCACCAAGCCCAATACGGGAAGCATCACAATAGACTGAATAAGGCCCTGAACCTGTGGGCAAAGCCAATATTGGTGTTGTAGTCAGAGCTGTCTTGAGCTTCTGAAAGCTCGCCTCACACTCATCCGACCATCTGAACTGGGCACCCTTCTGGGTCAATCTGGTTATCGGGGCTGCAATAGATGAAAATCCCTCCGTGAACCGACAGTAGTAGCCTGCTAACCCCAAGAATACTCTGAATCTCTGTAGCCGATGCTGGTCGAGGCCAGATCTTGACTGCTTCAATCTCCTTCGGGTCAACCTGAATACCCTCTGCTAATACAACGTGACCCAGAAATGCAACCAAACTCAACCAGAACTCACACTTCGAGAACTTAGCATATAACTGACTATCCTTTAGAGTCCGAAGAACCACCCTGAGGTGCTTCTCGTGCTCCTCCTGGCTGCGGGAGTACACCAGAATATCATCAATAAAGACTATCACGAACAAGTCCAAATAAGGCCTGAACACTCGGTTCATCAACTCCACAAATGCTGTTGGGGCATTGGTGTCACGACCCAAAATCCACTAAGGTTCATGGTGGCGCCGGACACCGCTGTCAGGCTAGCCAATTAGATTACCGATTTAAAAATCCTTTTTAAATACATCAAATTCCTGAAATTTCCTTCCATTTTCGAAAATAAAAGGGTTTTGCTTCAATTCAAATTAACAATAACAATTAAATTAAACCTTTCGAAAACCATCCCAGAACCCGGTGTCACAAGTGCATGAGCGACTACTGATAATGAAATGAAATACAACCTCTGTCCGGACTACAATGGACAGGAAATAAATAATCAACGTACAGAAAGGAACTATACTAGCTGCAGGTCGCCTCACTATTTGCAGCTCACCTAGTCCCTGAATCGTCCGTGCTGTTGCGCCCAGTAGGCCGCTATAATGAAGTATACCTATGCAACAAAAATGCACAGAAGTGTAGTATGAGTACGTAATCAACGTGTACTNAAAATAAACACGTAGTTCTTTCGTAGGAAAATTTTCCAAATTTCTCTTTAAAACATAATCCAATATGTTTAAGCCACAAAAGGGCAACAATAACTTAATCAAGTTCAGGCAGCAACACAGGCATGCGCAAATCATACCGAGGCGACGGCTCGATCCAACAGAAATAAATGTGCACTTGCCGAGGGTCGACGGCGCGCCTATAGATGCATCTATTAATCTGCCGAGGCGTTCGGCCCGTTCCAAAATAAACACACACAAACAGATAAACAGTCAGGAAGTCATCGTGGAGCAAATGTCCAGGAATGGTCGATTCACTTTATAAATTTTAGAAAACGAAGCTTAAGTCTTTTAGAGAAAAATTCAATTATTAATTTAATATGATCTATTACCCCGCTCGCGAATCCTCCATGCGACGCGGTACACATAATATACATGCTCAGATAGCCAATTAGAATTTTATCGAGGAATAATTATTCAAATAGGCAAATTCTCTGTTTAACTAATCAGGAATGATGTTTAATCTCTTTTAAATTTGTTTACTAAGCAAAGGTGGTTTAAACAATTCAAGTCATTAATGAGTCCATAATTTATTCAAGTATAGCATGCTTTCTGGGTCCTAATCTACCCGGACAATAGCATAATAGTAGCTACGCACGGACTCTC
>MU673031.1:0-22680 GCA_026770625.1 Nicotiana glauca
TGGAAAAACTCTTTTTACGCTTATATATATATATCCCTTTCGCCGGAGTATGTTAAAGCGTCGTAAAAAAGAGGTCTGACAGTACCTATCAAAGGCTAATTGGGAAGTTGCTCTATTTGACTATTACAAGACCTGATATATACTTTGCAGTACAAGTTTTAAACCAATTCATGCAAAAATCCAAAAGGTCACACATGGATGCAGCACTGAGAATGGTCAAATACATTAAAGGAGCACCAGGCTTAGGGATATTACTGAAGAAAGGTGAGACTCAAACACTCACTGGTTTTTGTGACTCAGATTGGGCATCCTGTCCCAATACAAGAAGATCTGTGACAGGTTATGTTGTCCATCTAGGTGATTCCTTATTGTCATGGAAATCCAAGAAACAACATACCATTAGCAGAAGCTCAGCAAAAGTTGAGTACATGAGCATGGCAGCTGCAGTAGCAGAAATCATTTGGATGGTTGGCTTATTGGAGGAACTTTGAAATAAAGTTCAGAAACCAGTGAATTTGCATTGTGACAGCAAGGCAGCGATGCAAATAGCTGCAAATCCTATATTTGATGAAATTACTAAGCACATAGAGATATATTGTCATTTCGTGATAGTAAATCTAAAGAGTGGATTGATCACACCACAATATATTCCCACCAAAATGCAGCTAGCTGATCTGACGACCAAGAGTTTAGGTTCAGTGTAGCACAGTCACTTATGTCCAAGCTGTGGGTGTTCGATGTTTTTCACTGCCCAGCTTGAAGTGGAGTATTGAAGTGAAATGGCTTAAGGATGCGTACAAGAAACTAGAAGGGAGTGAAGTGTAAATGATCAAAAGTAGTGTAGTAAAAATATTGTTAAATAGAAGAAAAGAGAGATACAAAAGTAGTTGTAAAAAAACCAGATTAAAACTGTAAAAATCTAGAAATATTGTTAGCGTTATTTAAATTACTAATATTAATGGCTATCAAACATATTGGAACATTCAAAAGTTCAAAGTCCAACCATGAAATAATACTTTAAAAGATAAAATTATGAAAAAGTTTAAGAAATATTATAAATTACATCACAATAAGTATATTTATATATTAAATAAATCTAAAATGTCTATATATGTAATGTTGTATTGGTTTGGTTTCGATTTGACTTTCTTTAGTTAAAATCAAACCAAGCCAATTATAGTCGGGTTTTTTTTCCACCACCAAATCAAATCAAACCAAATTATAATTGAATTTTTTTTCTCGATGTTACTCTTATTATCGGATTGGTGCAGTTTGTTGGTTTCCTTTGTATACCGTACTTATATCTATATGCCTCTAGAAGGAAAAAAAGAGGAAAGCAAAAGCTAAGTGAAAATGCCAAAAGCATTTATGCCAGTAAGAGCATATGGGAATTTTGGGTCCCCTTATTCAACTAATTTATACATAAGATGTGGCTCAGAGTTTCTCAAGACATCAAAATATCTACTCTGTTTTATTGACAAAAAATTGCCAAGTTACACTAGATTGTTCTGATTTTCTAAGTGCCCACCAGGCAAATGTCTACATCAACCAACACAAATTAATTTGTTTTCTTGTTAACTAATTGTATTGACTTTGCAGTTATTTCTCCCTCTTGCCTAATTATCAGGTAATGGATTGTTGAAAATCCAGAATCAGGTAAGAGGTATTAGGTTGTTATTTTTTTTCTGAAGTTGAGAAGCAGGTTAAATATTCATAACTAAAATAATAGAGGGAAAAAAGAAAAGAAAGTTCAAGTGACTTATTTTTGGTGGCCACCTGGGGCTTTGTGCTTTTGGTCGAGTATTAGGGTTGTAGTTTAGTAGGTAGTTGAGTCTTGCCTTATTTCGTATCTTTGTGAGACTAGTCTGGTAGGGTTTTGTCTAAGATAGATAGTGGAAATGTTGTGTCTTATTATTTCGCTTTCTAGTGCATGACCTATTTACTAGCTATCGCTTTTGCTTTGCATCTTTCTTCAGGATTTCATGTTGTTCCTATTTTTCCTACGATTTATGTGGTGATACTAATATTGTCTCCTTTTATCTTTTGGTTTTCTTGAGCCAAAGGTTTTTTGGAAACAACCTCTCTACTTCTTCAGGGTGGGGTAAGATCTGCGTACACACTATCTTCCCCAAACCCTACTAGTGAAATTTTACTGTTATTGTTATTGTTATTGTTGTAAAAGAAAAGAAAAATAAAATCTTGTATCATCTTTCCATTCCCTTTTGCAAGTTGTTTGGGATTGAAAAGGAAGAGTACTTGACTTTTTCTAGAATTTTCAAAGGCTCTAAGCTATCTGCATGAAAAGAGGGCATTAATGAAATATCCACTTTCACATCCATTGGCCACCACTAAGCTGCTCCACCTTTTTGTATAACAATAATATTTGGTTTAATTTGCGCTCTCCTTAATTATTTTTTCGAATACCTATTTACTTTCATTAGCACAAGTCGGGTAATTCTGCCCTCATGTTTTAGACAGATGAACACACATCATTTAACATTTTTTGTCGATGTTGGGAATTGAACCATAATCTTTCATTTTTTTCACTCACTTCATTGATCGTTAGGCCAGATTTTACATCATTAGATGCTCCTATGCTATTCCAATTGAGTCCCAACTTTTTCCTATCTTAAGTAGTTCATGCAGCATATCTTTGCAGTTGGAGTTATTTTAAAAACATGTCTCATGAGTGTTTGGACATAAGAATTGTAAAATTCCAAAATAGGGGGGAAATTTTTTCAAGTGAAAATGATATTTGAAATTTAGAGTTGAGTTTGGACATTAGTATAAAGTTTTGTGAGTGATTTGAGTGAAAATTTTGAAAAACAATATTTTGAAGTTTTTCAAATTTTAAAAAATTTCCAAAATGCATCTTCGAGTGAAAATTGAAAATTTTATGAATTAACGCTGATTTCGGAAAAAAGTGAAAAAAGGGAAAAATTTCTTATGTCTAAACGGGCTCTAAGTGTGCATTTGGACATAAGAATTTTTTCACTTTTTTTTCGAAACTTTTTCAGTTTTATCCGAAATCAGTGTTTGGCCATAAAATTTTCAATTTTCACTTAAAGATGAATTTAGGAATTTTTTGAAAATTTGAAAAACTCCAAAAAGTTATTGTTTAAAATTTTCACTCAGATCACTCACAAAACTTCAAAAACAATCCAAAATTATATTCATGTCTAAACACAACTCTAATTTTCAAATACCATTTTCACTTAGAAATTTTTTTTCACTTTTTTTGGAATTTACAATTCTTATGTCCAAACGCCCACTAAGTATATTTTAGACAAGATCAATATTTTAAAGACCTTCTTGTTGATATTCAAGCCTTCATGATGTCTTCTCTGAAACAAATCAAGAAGAGGCACACTCGTATAACTACAAAAGTTAAACACATAATCTGAAAAGGCTTGTATTATTTAGATAACCAAGGAAATGGAAAGATGGAGCTGCTTTCCAAGCTACCTTTGGCAATTACACATTTAACATCTGGTTCATCCAAATCTCTCTCTTTCCTTTTTCTATGCTGCATAAAGTTATATACATTGAAGAACATAAACCAAGTAAAACCAAGGCATCTGCTCGCTCCTAGTGTTACAAAAGAAAGGATACTTGCTACCCTGCTTCTGTTGGAGGACTTGAAAAATATTAGCCTCTCTTAGTGATATGCGTATCGTGATTAAGCATCCGTTAGGCAGGAAAACTGGCAGGTATCTTTTGGCAGGTATTTGACAGGGCTGCATAGCTTCTAACTCACTTTAGGCTCTCTCCTAGAAGCTGAAGGACCTAGATAAGGCTGCAGGGTTCGCCTGCAACATCGGAGATGTAGTGGCAGTATGATCTTTTTTATCACTTTTCGGTTGCAAGGCCTTAAAAAGACCTCCCATGCTAACGGAGTCGTATTTAATTCCTAGAGTTGACCATATAGAACTCTTTGCAGCTTCATCAGGATCATCGATATGCAAAGTTTTTGGGACCAAAACAGACATTTCTGAATTCTTCTGCTCCGATGGTTCTTTTTCGTCGGGACTGTTTGAATCAAGCAAGTCCCTTTCCCTTGAATGCTTCCTTAAAGGTGAATTAGGAGTAGATCTTGACCCTTTGGGGTTCTCGGTTGGTGAGGGTGGTGTCAACCATGGAATACTCCATGGACCAAGCATATTACAATTCCAGTAGGGTGGAGGACAGAATGGAAATGGATATTCGGGCAGGCAAAGAGCTGGAAGAGGAACTGCAGCATTCCATGGGTAAGGCTAAGGAACGCGGGGTATGAAAGGAACGGGAGGTGCAAAGCCATTTACATTTGGAACGACTACCTCATTGCGCCTATGAGTGTCTCTATCGACCATTGAAGTTGATTTAGTGACTTAAGATCCACTACAATAGTCATCCCCATTTTCTCCACCTTTTCGAAAGGAGTTCTTGTTTTCAGGTCCGTAGAAATCGTTACGAGTCCCATTTGGTACCTTTTTCTCTGTAAGGTTTAGAACAGAAGCCACAGATTCACAGAAAGGTGAGTCAGGCCCAAAGGACAGTACAGTACCATTGGGTTAATGGATGAAAAGGGAACGAAGCTCGTTTGGCAGTGGAAAACCCCACTAGCGCGGGCCTTAGTGCGGCCACGCTAGTCCAGCAGTAAAAACAGAACATAACTCCACTAGCGCGGTCTTAGCGCGCCCGCACTAGTCCAGATGTGGGAACAGTGTTTTGAAAGGGCAAATTCGGAAGTCCAAGTAAAAATTACACAAACTATAAAAGGTTTAACGTGTCCAATAGAAAAAAAAGTTTGAGTTTTGAGAACAAGGCAAGAGAGACAAGGAGACAACTTGAAAAACAATTTCTTATCTTTCTAATTTGTTCTTCTATCAATGACTATGAATTCTTTTGTAGTTTTCATCATTGTTATGAGTAGCTAAATTTTTTAATCTAAGTTTTTGGCGAAACCCGTTGGGGATGTATTGGTTGTTATATTAATATAGTTTTGAGTTGGTTGTTAATCTCTATTTGTTAAACTACGTTTTGATTGTGGTTAATTGAAAGGATCCTCAATTAGCTGTTCGTATTTATTATGTATCTGCTTGAGAGAGTGCATATTTAGATAGTTGTTTAAACAATATCACTCCCGGAGTATAGAAGAGATTCATAACTGAGGGTTTAGAGGTTGGATTAGAGATAACGATACCTCGGGTGCAATCTAAGTGAACTGTAATCTGAATCTAGCTAGCGTAACTTGAGAGAGAGCGTCTAGTAAGTTATCATAATTGCTTGAGAGAGATTTATGATAGCTGGAGGGTTCATGATTGATAGAGGCAAGTAAGTCACAGCTATAAGAAATATACAACCAAGGAAATAAACAACGGGGGAAACCATTACCTTAGACCTTATTCCAATTGTTTACACATCAAGTATAGTTAATTTTCAGCTGTTTATTTATTTTCAATTTTAATTGTTAGAAATACCATCACTTGTTAATCTCAACGTTTGGGGAAATTGATTATGTAGAATTTAGTAAGTCCAACAAAAGAAATTGATAGGTTAATTCCCTGTGGTTCGACTCTGGGTATAAATACCCAGATTATATTTGCAACGTCCGCGTGTCTTTTTATAGGGTATAGTTTGGCGTCATCAAATTTTGGTGCCATTGCCGGGGAGTTAACGATGTTATCAATTACAATTGAAAGAAGTACAAAAATTCTTAGTGTAGTCAGTTTTCTCTATACCCAATCTTTTCATTGAAATTCTCACGTTTGAACTCTTGTGGAATTCAGGTGTATGCCTAAAAATTCTTCAAGGACTAGAAAACTGCTAGAAGGACTCTCAAACCCCGAGAAAACATTCAAGGCATTGAGCCGTGCCAACAAGAGAATCCAACAATCACAACAACCACACAAGCTCGAATTTGAAATGAGTGATGCAGAAAACATCATTGGAAATATTGGGGATCCGCCAGCAAACCCCAACGTCAGAGTAGTAGCACCTCTTGTGCCCGAAGCTGCACTTTATGGCTAGGCACAACCCACAATTGATAACCTGGCTACTGCTATAGTTGTGCCCGCAATTCAAGCGGAGACCTTCTAGATTACCAATAATATGCTGCATCTTCTACAGAATAAAGGATTGTTCTCCGGATCACACATTAAAGACCCTCAACAATACTTGAAAAATTTTCTGTCAATTTGTGTGACCCAAAAGCAGCCAAATGTGACCCCAGAAGCTATCAAGCTATTACTGTTCCCATTCTCTGTGACCAGGGAAGCTCAGATTTGGCTAAATTCTCTCCCTATCAATTCCATTGTCACCTGGGAGGAATTATTCTAACAGTTCCTGAATAAGTTCTATCCGCCCAACAAGACTGCAAGACAGATTGATGAAATATTACAGTATAAGCAGCAGCCGACTGAGTCCTTGCAACAAACTTGGGAAAGATTTAAAGGGATGCTAGTGAAGTGTCCTCACCATGGCATTCCAGAAGAGATACTCGGCCAGAGATTCTACATGGGGATAGATGACAATTTAAAATAAAATGTGGATGCTTCAGTTGGAGGTACATTTTTGAGTAAGACATTCACCGAGTGCAAAGTCCTTCTTGACATGATGTCACAGAATTCAGGGTGGATGACTAGAGGTACAACACTGGCACCCATAGTGCATTCAGTTTCTCTTGACCCAAATAATTCGCATGCAGAGAACATGGCCATAATCATGACTCAGATGAGCATATTGACAAAGAATATTGATGAGATGGGTACAAAGCAGGTGCACATTATTGACACAACAAATGGAGGACTGTGTACACCTTGTATTAATCAGTCTTATATGTGTTGATAGAGTGGAGTAGGTGAAAATCAAGGGGTAAGAGAAGATATGAATTATGTCAACAACTTTGTGGGTCAGAGACAAGGAGGACAGCAGTGGAAACCACCACAAAATCAGCAGTACAGACCAATCATGCAACAGCCTGGAGGTATGCACCCTCAAGGCCAAATGGTGCCAGTACCATATCAGAAACAACATGGCTATCCACAGCTAAATCAGCAACAATCAACATATCAACCATCTCATCAGCAGCAAGATAACAACATGGTGGAAATTAGGGGTATGCTTTAGCAACTCATCGAGAGAAATGGTAAAATGCAGGAAAAGTTAGTAGTGCATGATTCAGCTATAAAGAACATTGAAACGTAGCTGGGACAACTATCCATGGCTTTAAACAACCACCCTCAGGGAACCTTTCCTGCAGATACAAACAACAACCCCAAGGAGCAAAACCCAAATTAGGTGATGGCAGTAAGTCTCCGGAATAGGAGAGACTTAGACAGAGAACAAGAAATTATACAAGCCAGCAAGGAGAGTACGCCAGCCACTCCAGTTCCATTAGAGGTAGATGAAACTATAGAACTTACTGAAGTGGTGGTTGAACAGAGTCTTGAGGAAAAAGGCAAAGATAAGATGAATGAGCAAGCTACAGAATAGGTGACACCTCTTGTGCCAGAAAACTCCAACAGAGAGAAGACAACAAGCAGTGCACAAAGGGTGATACCTGCACCCTTCCCTCAGAGACTGGTAAAACAAAAGAAGGATGTTCAATACAAGAAATTCATGGAGATACTGCATCAAATTCAGTTGAATATTCCTTTGATGGATGCCTTGAGGGACATGCCTGGTTATGCAAAAATGATGAAGGATCTAATGTCACGGAAGTTTGATTTTCAGGATCTTTCCACTGTGACTCTGACACAGACCTGCAACGCAGTAGTGATAAGACCGATGGCTCAACAGATGTTTGATCCAGGTAGCTTCACTATTCCATGCACAATCAAGAGTTATGCCTTTGCAAAGGCATTATGTGATTTGGGAGCCAGCATAAATTTGATGCCTCTGACTGTTGTCACACCTCCTTTTCACTACACCCGCAAGGGCATAAATGAGTTTTTTCAATTAAAAGACAATTAGAACGTAATTTATTATTAAGATTTCAGAGTCGCCACTTGGAAAATTAATGGTGTCCCAAGTCACCGGTTGAATCCCGAATTGAGGAAAATATGACTCTGTTAACAGTCCGCGAACCAGAAATCCGAGTAAGGAATTCTGTTAACCCGAGAGAAGGTGTTAGACATTCCTGGGTTCCGTGGTTCTAGCACGGTCGCTTAACTGTCATATTTGATTTTATCTAATTTCAAAACATGTTCTAGCTTATGTGCTTTTTTAATTATAAACCAATTTTATTTTTATTTTTAATGAGAATTGCAACGTCGTGAAAATGCATCTCGAACCACGTCACATCAATGCACCCGTGGTTGTTGATACATTTCGACTCCGTTGAGATTTAAATTTGGGTCACATAAATGCGTACCCGAGTTTAGGAAGGTAAATTAAAATACGTGCCTAAAGAGGCTAATGCTTTATTATCTTTGGGGAAGGATGTGAAATTTGCGAAATGGCCCATCCCGAAATCTAAGTATTTAATACAACTATTTATCGAGGGCCCCGCAATTATATGCTCTATTTGGCGAGGCTCATCTCGTTTTATTTTTTAAAAGGATATCCTAAAGTGAACTAGGATTTTTTGTTTTTTTTTAATTGTTTCTACAAATCAATAAAAAGGTCCTCATCAATTAGTAATTTCAATATCCTATTATGTCAAGAATTGACTTTGAGTTTAGTGCTTTATACAAGCAGCCTCATTGCTTGAATGGACTTCCCCAGCGTGGCCTTTGTACAGGTCCAATATGGAAAACATGCAACACTGGATCAAGGCTAAACCATACGTTATCAAAAGCCCAATCCAGGTTGACTTCAATTTATTAACGCGCCGAAACAGCCATTTGCCTTGTCTTTGGACCCGTCGGCAGAATACCATTAGACTACCACTAATTCAATCCCAAACTTTGTGGCTTTTACCAAATTGAGGCTATCACAAACACAACTTAATTGCACATTCATTAAACTTAATGACAACTACTACTACTACCTGGATATGCTAGTGAATTAACAAAGTTATAATATAATACCTAATCAGATCTGCACTTGATTAATACCTATTTTAAATTTCATATTGAGTTGAGATGACACTAATGAAATAAAACAAAGCTCATACGGATATAAAATATACTCGAATCAACTCATCAGTTCTGTTAACACAATTCTTACAATAGTCCCATTACTTCAAATCTCGAAGATTGCTACTTGTCCTGTTATAATACTACAGCCTACTAGTTCAAGTGATGCAGTTATATATGATTATAGATCTCAACAACTACTACAAACTAGAAATCCAAGGTAACAGTCCAAGTCACTTTTAAAGTCCTAATTACAGTCCACATTTAATTACACTGGTCGACCAACTGAATCATACATTACATTATTCAGCCACACAATCACAACAAAATTATTTAAACATAATGAAATAGCAGATCTAGAATGGAGAATTGGCTTCAACTTTTATTTCATGTTGTCAACAAGAAAAGGTACATCAAATAAGCTTGAGAAGTGTACCTGGTATTGGAATAACAAGAGAAAAGAGAGAGAAGTCAGTGATAACAAATGTAATAGCAGTAGTTCAGGAAAGTTTCAGCAATCCAACAAGGAATCAACCAACACAACAACAGTGGGATCAAATTTCAACTTAAAACCAACTTCTCAAACACCCAGGACACTTCAGCAATCAAAAACCCAATTAAACTGGCTCAAACAAATTGAATGAACTCCCAAAACTACTCGAAATCCAACAGAAAACTCTCTGAATCTTCAAATTACCAAAATGAACTCATAAATGTAAATAAGCTACCAAAACTAGCATCTAGTTAGGAGATTGAATGAAACAGTTATTTTTTGATTTTTCTACTGGATTTTGTTTGTTTTTTGTATTTTTTATTTTAGAACTAAGAACTAGAAGACAATTTGAATCTGAAATTTGAATTTCAGATCTGAAACTGGAAGAGTATTATTTTGGGGGAATTTTTTGACGGCCAGAACTTCTTCATGAAGGCATGTGAATGCCCTTTTTATGGGCACAATGAGGGTGAGACTTTAGAGTGACTTCTTCTTCAAGTTACCTTACTACTTCTCCTAATATTTTACTTTGACCCCTACCTAGAAACTTCTAGTAAATTCTTCGTCAATTGAATTCCCTAAACTAACCTAATACTATACTGAGATTTAACAAATTAGATTCAACTAAAGCCCAACCTCATTTAACCTAATGAAAATTAACTACAGCCTATTACCCTTAACATTGAACTAATCCTATAAACTAATGAGATCAGTAAATATTAAAGAATTCCATTAAACTAACAATCAAATCACTAAGCTGCAAGCAATCGTCAACAAAAATCCTGAATTTACAATTAACAAACTAAAATTCAAAATACTGAAGGATTATGAATTATTGTATCAACTAAACTAAACAACCAACACACATGAATTAAACGAATTTTAACCTAATTAGCGTTAATAACTAAATAACAGAAAGGACGCAAAATAAAAAAGAAAAAAAAAGAAAGCAAAAATCAATATGTGACTAAATGAAAACATGCACCTATCACACATAAAACTAAACAAAATTAAGCAACAGTTAAACATTAAAAATGAACGGAAACTCACTAAAAGATCCGACCAACTCTCATAGTCCAAATTCGATCCTCTCCGATGGGAATCAGATGCTATCAATCATAGATTCTTCATGAGGGAAGCACGGGTAACTCATGGTATCGATTTGGGATAGTTTGGTGCAATTAGGATTTTGGCCAGGAAATGTTCAAATTGAAATTCGAACAGTTCCAGGCAGATTCGAGACAAACTGACCGGAAAAGGAACCTAAGGTGTTAATTTGGGCGGATATGGATGAAGTTGCGTCATGGCCAAAAAATCTTCAAATGAAGATTCGACGGGTTCAAATAAGATTTGAAGGAAAAGGATAATGGATTCGGATAGAGGAGGAGAAGGGGAGTTCATGGTGTTATTTTGGGAGTCATTTGCATCGGCACCGCCATCGCCGGCGGTGGGGAATTAGGGAGGCGCCGCTAGGGTTTCTGTGAGGGGAGGGATTTGAAAGAGACGAGATGGGGGGGGGGGGTTCCGACCGTTAAATACTAATGGGTCTAAGCTTCCTGACCATCTGATGAATTAACATCGACGTCCAGGATTAATTGTGTTCAATACGTGGTCGTTTGGGGGGAGAAAAGATTTGGACCGGGTGGAGGACGGGTTGGGCCTGGGCGTAGGGTGATTTAGGCGTGGCTATTTTATTTTGGGCTTAACAATTTGGCCCAAATTCTGGTCATTTAGAAGACAACCTTCTTTTCCTTCATTTTTGTTTTGCCTTCTTTCAATTCTTTTTTGTGTTTTCATTTTGTATTTATATTTTTCTGATTTTATTAAAATACAAAATTAAAATAGAGACCTAATTTATTTCCAAAATTAAGTTAATTAATTTCTAAGAATTGATTAAGTCCTATTTAAGTAAACTTAAGACAAATTCAACAATTAACAATTAAAAATGCAAAAATGGACTATTTTTGTTATTTTCTTTAAATTTTATTCTAAAAACAACTTAACCACTAAATAATCGTAAAATATGAAATTAGATCCTAAATGCAAATGTCATGCATATTTTTTTTTTATATTTTTCATATGAATTAAATTGCACAAATAAAATAAAAATAATTAACAGAAAATAAAACAAAATTCACAAAAATGTAAAATAATGAAATAAAAATTATTTTGTTTGAATTTTTTGGAATAATTCATATATAGGGTAAAAATCACGTGCTCACAGCTGCCCCTCTTTGCTCGGAAATATGAAGAGTTTTCGGGCAAAGATAATTGAGCAAATACGAGCGATTTTTGCTCGTTTGAATATTCTGTGTGAAGCATTTTTGAAAATGGTCTGACTGAGTCCTGCTTCAAAGGTTGCCTACATATCCTTGGCTAAAAAAGAATCAGGTCAGTGTAGTTCGGGAAGTTTTGGTAGCTGGGACTACCAGGAGCTATGATTTCTCTGCTGTTGCTGTTGCTACTGCTCGCCGACCTCCTTATTACACCGTGTCAAAATTAAAAGAAGCTTGCCTAAGCCATGATCTATGAATTACAAAAATGTCCTATCTATGTCTTTAAACTTGCTCTTGTGTTGCCTTGAACTTGTATTCTTCCGATGGAATCCTTGTTGTTGCCTTGAATTGTGATCGGAGATATTTTGTCATTCCTCCGAATGATGCTTGACTGCTGAAATTTGAAATATGTGCCTCTATTCTCTAGGCGGGCTCCTGATTGCTGACGCTTGAAAAGTGTTCCCTTGTTCTCCAGGTGGGCTCCTGATTGCAACGCCTAAAAAGTATTCCCTTGTTCTCCAAGTGGGCTCCTGACTGCAACAAAATAGACAAACAAAGAAAATTTTCTGCCCCAGTTTGGTGACTGGGCACATCATGTTATCAAATATTAAGATTAAAAGCTAAAATTTGAATTGTACTTCCTTTGTTCTCTAGATGGGCGCTGATTGCTGAAGCTTGAAAAGTATTCCCTTGTTCTCCAGGTGGGCTCCTGATTGCTGAACTTTAAAAGTATTCCCTTATTCACCAGGTGGGCTCCTAACCGCAACAAAATAAACAAATAAAGAAAATTTTCTGCATCAGTTTGGTAACTGGGTACAACATGTTATCGAATATTAGAAATTAAAAGTTAAAATTTGAATTGCACTTCCCTTGTTCTCCATGTGGGCGCCTGACTGCTGAAACTTGAAAAGTATTCCCTTGTTCTCCAGGTGGGCTCCTGATTGCTTGAACTTGAAAAGTATTCCCTTGTTCTCCAGGTGGGCGCCTAACTGCAACAAAATAAACAAACAAAGAAAATTTTCTTTCCCAGTTTGGTAACTGGGCACATCCATGTTATCAAATATTAAAATTAAAAGCTAGAATTTGAATTGTACTTCCCTTGTTTTCCAGGTGGGTGCCTGATTGCTGAAACTTGAAATGTATTCCCTTGTTCTCCAGGTGGGCTCCTGACCACTGAACTTGAAAAGTATTCCATTGTTCTCCAGGTGGGCTCCTGATTGCAATAAAATAGACAAAAAAGAAAATTTTCTGCCCCAGTTTGATAATTGGGTACAACATGGTATCAAATATTAGAAATTAAAGGCTAACATTTGAATTGCACTTCCCTTGTTCTCCAAGTGGGCGCCTGACTGCTGAAACTTGAAAAGTATTCCCTTGTTCTCCAGGTGAGCGCCTGATTGCTGAAACTTGAAAAGTATTCCCTTGTTCTCCAGGTGGACTCCTGATTGCTGAACTTGAAAAGTATTCCCTTGTTCTCCAGTTGGGCGCCTGACTGCAACAAAATAAACAAACAAAGAAAATTTTCTGCCCCAGTTTGGTAACTGAGTACAACATGTTATCAAATATTAAAAATTAAAAGCTAAAATTTGAATTGTACTTCCCTTTTGTCGGCTTTCCTCTTCTTCCTTTTCTTCCTTTCCTTTCCCTCCTATTGTTGAACTGGCTTTCTTGCACTGCTTTATTCCTGTTTCAAACAAAGAAAACTTGTGAGTTTAAAATGTGGTGGTTGGTTTGTGGTCTTGAACTTTGAGGGCGGCTTCCTCTTCGCTTCCCAAGAAGATTGATGTCCACTTGAAGACCTTGCTTGTTTCCGGACTAGACCCCCTTTCTCTGTCATCCTTATCATATAAAATGCCTCCTCCGTTCGGACCCGATATCCTCTATTTGTTGTATTGCATGAATTGGCATCTCCCCAACTTTTTATTGCTCCTTCACTCGTCATGATAACTAATTCCCTTCGAAGATCTTGCTTGTTTATTGGACAAACACTTTCTTTGCTACCCTTGACACGGAGAATACCTCTGATCCGTTCACCATAAACACTTTATACTGTTTCATTATTCATGACATGATGTGTACCAAATCTTTCGTGTTTCACCGAAAATTCCTTCGATTCGTTCACCCCAAACCCTTCATTTGTCACGTTGTTCATGAATTGACATATGCCAGGCCGTTGCATTTTACAAGGATCTCAAAGCATGTTGCTTGTTGCCAACTCAGTGTGTCTGCTATTCTTTCTTGACTTACGATAATTTGATGTGCTAACCAGATCCCGTTTGTTGAATTGGAAAGCTGGTGGCAGATTTTGATGTCATTTCTCACTTGTTATGACCAAACAAACTTAGGAAGAGGGAGTAAAACAAGATAGGAGGAATAGAGTAAAGGATAATGGAAAGAGACAATTCCTAACAAGAAACCTACAGATTAGCAACCCATTGGATGTGGATACAGACTCTAACGACCTTGACATGCACCTGCAGCCTACTCTGTTTAGCAAGACCGATGTTCGGTTCTTGTTGTACCTCTTCGCCGTGAAACTAGGCTTCAATGCTCTGCTTTCCCGATCTGATTCCCACTCCTTATTCGACTTGTAGTGCTCGAAGGGTTTTCACTATGAAGCCTCTCTCATTTTGTTTTTTCTCTCGTCTCGCCGCCGCCTTATGGTGCCCGTGAAGGTTTTCACCAATAAGACTCTCTCATTTTCAATTTCTCTCATCTTTCATTGCCTTGGGGTGCCCGTGGTGGTTCTCATCATCGAGACTCTCTCATTCTTCATTTCCTTCATTTGGAGTGTTGCCCCTAATATGATTTGCCTCTTATTGCTTGACTCAACATTTTTCAAAGATTGGTTAGAAGGTTTTCCTTTGGACCGTAATGTGAGTTTTTGGATAGGGTTAGAAAGAAAGGGTATTACAGGCTCAAAACATTTTCATCATGGGTTCAAAATTACAACTTTCAGAGTTGGACTTCCCACAACAACCACAACTTCCGCCTCAGTTTTCGTTTTGGGGACTTTTGGGACTTTTATTTCGGTGTGACTAAACCTCAGAGAGAGGCTGCCTACGTAACCTTTCGGGATCAAGTCAAACGTAGTTCAGGCGACTACTTTTGTTGTTGCGATCTTTCCTTTTTTCACTTTCTCTTCCTTTCTTTTCATTCTTTTCTTTCTCTTTTCTTTTCTTTCTCTTCCTTTCCTTTCTTGTTTTTCTCTTTTCTTTTCTTGTTCTTTGTTTTTTTCTTTCTTTTCTCTTTTTCCTCATTTCCTTTCTTTTATCTTTTTCTCTTCTTTTCATTTCTTTTTTCTTTCCCTTTCTTTTTAACTGTTTTCCCTTGTTTCTTCACTTACTTTTCCCACTCGGTCTTACGAGTTTTATTATTGATTTCGAAAGATGGGTATGCAAGAAAATAACCGAGGCTCAAAGGGTTGAAAAAGGATAAAGTGTTTGGATAGCAGAATAAAATGCCTTCGTCATTCCTATCTCCAAAACATTCCAAGTACAAACTACACAGTTAAACAAGCTGAGGAAAACACACATAACACCTATTGATTGATTCACATATTTGCCTCCTATATTTGTCAATTAGGGCAACAAACACGGTGCCACGAACGGTCCCTGTAGACTTGGGGCAAACTTGCCTTTGGCTTCAAACCAATGCGGCATGATGCATTTCAACAGTATTTCTTTATATTCTATCTGCTCTCAGTTTCACTTGATTTGGGCTCGAAGTGATCTCAAAATGCCTTTACTTAATTCCCTTGAATGTTCTTACATCTTCAACATTGTTCCATTGCTTTGTTACTAAACTGACATTTAAAAACCAGGCTGAGAATTATGCGTGCATGTCATGGCACTAGAACCAGCATGAAAAGAATTGTAAAAGGAAAAGAGAACTAAATAAAATAACTAGAAATGGCGGGAAACAGAGAATTGCATTAGACTGACGGTGAAAGTGTTTAAACAACAAAACAAGCAAACTAGACTAGTTACGACCCTTGAACAAACCTAGATAGCACTATACAAGCGACTAGACAAATAGGGCAAAGTGAAAGGATAGAACGGTTTGAGTCACAAAACAATATATGGATTACAACCCTGAAAATAAATCGGATACCAGAAATGACAACAAAATAAACCAACAAAACTCCAAGAGATGGAGCGTCTTCCCAATTACCAAGCACGACGTCTTAGCCACTGAATTTCACACCAAGACTGCTGGAATTTTCACAAGTCTTTATCACGTTGTTCTGAGCAAACTGCTTCTGGGTTTCTTCTACCGGCTCATTCTCACGATCAATCATACCCACCATATGCGTCTCGTTATGCACAGGAGATGGACTTTGGCTAGTATTTGTTGCATCTGGACTTTGCACGATAATGTCGCCTGCATTAATAAGTTTCTGAATTGCATTCTTCAGATTCCAACATTTCTCTATGTCATTCCCCAGGGAACCTGAGCAGTACGCGCATTTTTGAGAAGGATCGAACTTCTTTGGAGGGGGGTTTGACTCTCTTATCAGAATCAGCTTCAACATGTCCAATGTCCTCAACCGCTGGAACAGACTGGCATATGATTCTCCCAACGGAGTGAAGGTTTTCATCTTCCATAACCTCTCATCTTAAATGCTGGATTGGGCCAAAAACCTGATCTGGTGTGTTTTTGGTAAGCTCACGGGGGTAGATGGGTATTTCGAGGAGCTGGGTACTGTGATGGGCGACTTTGGGGGTTCTGTGCACAAGGATAACCACGGGGACGATGTCGAGGCTGGAAGTGTTGATCAAGAAGACCTATCGGATCGTCTTTTCTGTTCCTCTTTCTTCCGACCAAGTTTACTGGTATGTTCAAAATGGCTTCCGAACAGCTCATGATTTTGCCTGACTTGATTTCTTCTTCTACTAGCTCCCCTATTTTTAACACATTATTGAAAGGCTTTTCCAGGGCTGGGATCAAATGACTGTAGTAGGTAGGTCCCTGGGCCTGTAGAAAAAGCTTAACCATTTCTTGTTCATTGATCGGGGGACTGACTCGAGCAGCTTGCTCCCTCCATCTGAGCCCAAACTCATTAAATCATTCCTCCGACCTCTTTTCCATTTTAGATAGCGAGGAGCGCTCTGAGGTAACGCTCAATTTGCATTGAAAGTATCGGACAAAATCTTGAGCCATGTCACCCAATGTAAGCCACTTATCAATATCTTGATGGGTATGCCAGTCCAAGGCTGCCTCAGTTAGGCTTTCACCGAAATATTCCATCATCACGTCATCTTTCTCTCGAACGATCCTCATTTCGTTGCACTAGGCCCTTAGGTGGGCCTCCGGATCTCCACGCCCATCGTACAAGTTAAATTTTGGTACTTTGAACCCTGCGGGCATGCTTCCCTGACCTTCCACTCTTCGCTTATCCCTGAAGGACCGTTCTGTGCTTTTCAACTTCCTGGGTACCCCATCTTGCCCTTCTCTTCCCGTAACCCTTTCATTTCTAGCATGAAGCTGCTCATCCTGGGAGCTTTTCTCGTATGAATCGAGGACCTTGCGGGCAACCTCTGGGGGGTGATATTGGGCATTGTGATCTTTGATTGGGTATTCATTGTTTGGGGTAATGGATATGACAGGAGAGTAATTTCGGGGAGATGTAACTGGAGGATGAGTGGTGTAGTTATTAGGGTAGTTGGGAAAATTGTGATAAGCGGGTGTATCTGGAGAATATGGAGGATCATTTGGCATTGTGTTTGGAGCTTGGGTAAGGGCAGCATTTGGAAAAATCGGTGGTGGCGGGGGTGGTACCTTCCCAATCATCCAAGCCTGGTACATGTCCGCCATATGTTGTCTTAACATCCGCACATCTTCAGCCAACCCGTTATCCCATTCAACCAACTGATGTCAGGCACCGATATCAACCAACTCAGTTCTATTGTTGTTTGCCATTGCCTTGTGTTGTAAAGAAGGGTTACCACTTTAAAACCACAAACCAACCACCTTTCTGGAATGGCATGACAAAATGAAACCATCACGTTAGCATTAAGGCATTTAACATATTAGTAACAGCTTTTGATCGGTCGTATGCGTCATCCCGACCTTTTCCTTATTTCCAATTGCAAACTTTCTCTTCCTCTGTTTTTATTCTTTTTCCTTCTTTTCGTTTTTTCTTCTTTTCACTCTTGCCTTTGTCTTCTCTTGCTCCTATTTTCTTCCTTTCTTGATTTTTCTTTCTTTCTTGTTTTTCTGCTATTTTCTTTTCTTTTTGCCTTTTTGTGGTTTTTCCTCTCTTTCTTTCTTTTTCTCTTTTTTTCTTCTTTGGTTATGGTCGAATCCTATGTAGATTGTCCACATATCATGACCCCGTATGAATCTGACCAAGCGTAGTTCTTGTAAATTAAATGCAAAAATAAAGAGACAAGTTTTGGAATTTTTCAGATCTTCATTAATAAACGCCGATTACAAGCGATGCTAGACTATTTGTTTCTCTAAGAGGGATTGATTACAAAACAGACTTAAAAACAAAATACAAACTTTATGACTAGGAATTCATTAAAGGTTCAAATCCTGGGGTCCACGGGGCATCACTCGGCATTACCATGGGCCTGCGCAAGACTGAGAAGGTTTCGATTTCAACCGTGACTATTTAAAGAAAACTGGCCATGTAATGACTATTTTGACTTTAAAAGAAAAGTGGCTATTTTTCAAAAATATTTATTTTAAGAAAACAAAGACTCCATTTTGCAAATACGGCCTTTTAGCACTTCGGGAGAAGATTTTAAGGCTGTGTCCGCAAACTATTTTAAAATGACTCGGGGTGGCTGTTCTTGCAAAAACAGCCTTCCGGCGCCCTTTTGGGGACATTCGGCTTATTTTGAACAAAAATGACGTCACCCGACTTATTGGACAAAATTAAAATTTTGGTATTTTGGGCTATTTTTGCAAAAGGGGTGGTTGGACCTGATGAGGGTTGCCTACGTATCTCACATCCGGTGAGAATCAAACCAGCGTAGTTCGGGCAAATAAACTAACTATTTTCGAAAACAAGACTCTTTTTGACAAATACACTATTTCGAGAAACATGACTCTTTTTATATTTTCTTTTCAACAAGCTATTTTAAAATAAAACTCTTTTGTTTTCTTTTCTTTTTTTTTATTGACAAATAAGACAAACCATTTTTTAAAACAAATTGTCACGACCCAAATCCCAAAGCCGGTCGTGATGGCGCCTCTCGTGAAGACAAGGCCAACCAACCAATTTAAATATCCCTTTTTCCACAATATATATATACATGTATTAAACAATTTCAAGATGATTAAATAAAATGATTTCGCGGAATACAACCCAACACAGCCCAAACCGGGGTGTCACAAGTCACGAGCATCTAAATAAAACTGAACACCACTACAGGGCCAATATTATATACAAAATAAGATTTAGAAGCAAAATATGAAGTCCGGTGCCGTGAACGTCGGCGGCCACCTTACTCAGCTACCATAGTATACCTTCAGTCCGCTAATAACCCGCTACCGGGTGAACAGTACTTGCAACTGCATGCGAGGTGCAGGGAGTAAAGTGAGTACTTCCAACTCAGTGGTAATAAGAGTACATAATAACTGAGCGACAAGAAATCACGTAAGAGCACACCAGCATGCAATATGGGACAACATAACTCCTTTAGAAAATAGTAAGTCCGGGAAAAATCCTTTAGAAAATATCCAGCTCACTTTAAAACCTCTTTTAGAAATGATCTTTTCAACAGTTGCGAATATACTTTCAAAACAATTTGTGACACTATGCACAGAAATCTGCCCCTCGGGCAATATCCTTGTTCCTAGTCAGCCACTCGGGCCCCCAACGGTCAATGATCAGATAGTACCAGTACAGCAGATAAATATCTCAAGAAATATCACAACAACAACAAACAATGAACAAATGCATGAATGCAATGCAATGCATTTGATGGTGCATTCCAGTACCCACTGCGGCGTGCAACCCGAGCCATCCATATTTATTTATCATCGACGGCGCTCACTGGGGGTGTGTATAGACTCCGGGAGGGCTCCTACAGCCCAAGCGCAATATCTTGGTCAGTCATTGTTACCTGATCGGTCAGCCAGTGTTACCTGACCAATTTATATCACACAGTGCCATTGTTACCACTGTTCCAAGTATATATTACAGTGTCATTGTTACCACTGTTTCAAGTATATATTATAGTGTCATTGTTACCACTGTTTCAAGTATATGTTATAGTGTCATTGTTACCACTGTTTCAAGTATAACATACAGTGTCATTGTTACTACTGTTTCAAGTAACTTTATAATCAGTCTAGAAAATAATATATTAAGCCCCTTTGGCATTTACAAAATAGAAGTTTCCAGCCCGAAATACATTTAAAATGTCATTTAAGTTTTTCAACGCTTAAAATTATGGCTGAGTTTGCAAAACAGCATTTAAAACCTTGGACTGAAATTAAATGATATGCAATATCATGCTATGTAGCAATATCAATCCTCGAAGGATTTTACAAGTCGGCACAAGGCCCCAAACATGGCAATCAGCCCAAATTATGATGATAACTAGTAATTTCAGTCAAATACGCAGTAAAATCAACAACCGGGACAGACCAAGTCACAATCCCCAACGGTGCTCTACCCCACATTCATATCCGGCGTGCAAGTCACCTCAATACGGCACTATGATGTGCAAATCCGGGGTTTCAAACCCTCAGGATATCATTTACAAGTATTACTCACCTCTAGCCGGCCCAAAGTCTAGCTCGCTATGCCCTTGCCTCTCAAATTGGCCTCCTCGTGCGTCGAATCTGACCAAAAATCACACAAACATCGATGAAGCTCGATTTCTAAAAGACGGGGTTTTAGCCATATATATCTGAAATTCGCCCCTTAATGATACTACAATGATCCAATACAGTTATGTAACTTCAATCTACAATACAACATTCAATAGGGCCAATATTAGTAATAAATCCCATAACTTATGCCATTTAGGCCTATTATCAAACATCTTGTAGGCATAGATATTTACACCTCATGACTATAGTATTGGTTCCTCCAACTATCACCATTAACCAACAATTCATCTCACTATCATTCTTTAGCAATTTATACTCCTAACATCACGTGTGTGATCAACCATTCACACCCAAACCAACAAAATTCCATCAAATATACACATTTAAATCTCTACCATGTCCATGTATTTAAATTGGGAATTTATGGTCTCCAATCACTATACCATAAGTTGTAATACATGATTCATACTCATAATTCCGTAATAACTCCATATATCTAAGTATAAGGTGTAGGTTTACCTCTTGTAGACCAAATCTTGAAAGACAAATTTGGGGTGTTCTTAAGATTTTGAATAAATCCTATGAAATCCAATCAAAAATCATGTTGTAACTAGTGATTGAGAAGTGAAATCACCATGAAAACACACTTAAAAGCTTACCTTAGGAGTGCAATTGGGTGCCTTGGTCGAATTGGGGGTGTTGGGGAAGCCCTTGGCTTGAGAAATGACTCAAAGTCCGTCATTTCCCATCCTTAGGTGTATTTAGAGGCCTGACACTAGCGCGCCCGCGCTAATCCCGCGCTAGTGAGGCAGAAGATAACTCGATTAGCGCGGGCTACTAGCGCTCCCGCGCTAAGGCCGTGCTACTGACACATGCCCAATAAAATGATCATAACTTTCTGTATACACCTACAAATAATGAACGGTTTGCTGCGTTGAAAACTAGACTCAAAGAGATTTAATTTGATAGGTTATGGGCCACACAAATCCTTCTATAACGGGAGATATGATTTTATAAAGTGAGGTCTTGTGCACACTCATTTACAATTTAGTCTATTGTGAAATTTTCCCAAATTCAAAAGTTCCCGTTAGCCATCCGAAATCACCCCGAGGCCCCCGAGACCTCAACCAAAAATTCCAACACCTCATAAAACATTATACAAACTTGCTCCAATCATAAAAACACATCCAACAACACTAAAACCATCAAATTTCCTCAAATCAAAGCCTAAGTTCAACAAAAACTTCTGAAACTCGCATTCGATCAAAAACCCGACCAAACGATGTCTGAATGACCTAGAATTTTGCACACATATCCAAAATCACCTAACGATGCTACAACAACTCTCGGAATTCCATTCCGACCGTCGGTTCAAAATCTCACCTATCAATCGAAATTCGCCAAAATTCAAACATCGCCAATTCAAGCCTAACTCTACACCGGACCTCCAAATTCAATTCCGATCGCGCTCCTAAGTCACAAATCATCACCCAAAGCTAACCAAATCACCGGAATTCACATCCGAGCCCCCTAACTAAATAGTCAACTTTCGGTTGACTTTTTCAAAACAAGTTTCACCTTAAGAGTTAAGTGCCTCATTTCCATTTAAAACCAATCCAATTCTACCCGATCACCTCAAATACTGATATTGAAACATAGAGAAGCATATTGTGGGGGAAACGAGGTGGTAACTCATAAGACGACGGGTCGGGTCGTCATATCTTCCCCAACTTAGACAAACGCTCGTCCTCGAGCGTAGCCAGAGTTGTTCTAGAATTCTACCAATAGCTGAATAACTTTACCATGCATATACCCGGGGATGACCCCACATCACCCTATCTAGCATAGGCCCGATAACACAACATAGCTGAATTGTTTTCGTAATCCACCTAGTCCATAAACCATAGAACCGCATTTCACTTTCCGAAATCTTACACAAGATCAGAACCTCACATCTTTATTCAGAGTGAACCCAAACCCACTGTAATAACCCATACCTGCAACCTCGGCTGCAATCATATGATATACCACATAACTCAAACACATGCATAACTTCCAT